>NW_026467572.1:0-13256 GCF_026875155.1 Cherax quadricarinatus
TAATAATTTATACATGGGGTAAAGAGAAGTGAATGCAAGGGTCTTGGGAGAGGTGTGGAGTTAAAAATTATAGAATCAAACACAAAGTTGAAGTTGTCACAGTTGCTCTTTGCTGATGACACGGTGCTTTAGGGAGATTCTGAAGAGAAGTTGCAGAGGTTGGTGGATGAATTTGGTAGGGTATGCAAAAGAAGAAAATTAAAAGTGAATATAGGAAAGAGTAAGGTTATGAGGATAACAGAAAGATTAGGTGCCGAAAGATTAGATATCAGATTGGAGGGAGAGAGTATGGAGGAGGTGAATGTATTCAGATATTTAGGAGTAGACATGTCAGCAGATGGGTCTACGAAGGATGAGATGAATCATAGAATTGATGAGGGGAAAAGGGTGAGTGGCGCACTTAGGAGTCAATGGAGACAAAGAACTTTGTCCGTGAAGAAAAGACGGGAATGTATGAGTGTATAGTTGTGCCAACACTCTAGTATGAGTGTGAAGCATGGGTAATAAATGTTTCAACTAGGAGAAGGCTGTAGGCAGTGATGTCATATCTGAGGGCAATGTGTGAATATAATGCAGAGAATTCGTAGTTTATAAATTAGTAGAAGGTGTGGGATTACCAAAACTATTGTCCAGAGGGCTGAGGAAGGGTTGTTGATGTGGTTCGGACATGTAGAGAGAATTGAAACAAAACAGAATGACTTCGAGAGTGTATAAATCTTTAGTGGAGGGAAAGCGGGGTAGGGGTCGGCCCAGGAAAGGTTGGAGGGAGGGCTTAAAGGAGGTTTTGTGTGCGAGGGGCTTGGATTTCCAGCAAGCATGAGCGAGCGCATTTGATAGGAGTGAATGGAGACAAATGGTTTTTAATACTTGACGTGCCGTTGGAGTGTGAGCAAAGTAACATGAATGGATTCAGGGAAACTAACAGGCCGGACTTGAGTCCTGGAGATGGGAAGTACAGTGCCTGCACTCTGAAGGAGGGATGTTAGGTTGCAGTTTTATAACTGTAGTGTAAAGCATCCCTCTGGCAAGACAGTGATGGAGTGAATGATGGTGAAAGTTTGTCTTTTTCGGGCCACCGATGACATATTCGAACTGACCCTAAAATCGGCAAGAAATGAATGTTGATTTTTTTTCTAAATCATTCTCCATATCCTTCAGAAAGAATATTAGAAAAAATTATATAATTTTGTTTTGTTTTTCATAAAAGACAAAAACCTGAAAAATGTCTCGCTGGAGATTATTATTGTTAATTTATTATGTGTCAGTAATAATTAAATAACACTAGACCCACATCACCAAGATTTCTGATGTGGTCAACAAATTATCAGAGAACTCATTACATATCAGATTCTCCATTATGCTAATTTCTCTGTTCATATGTCTACTTATTACACCTGGAATACATATAAATTTTAACACATTAAAAATATGGTTGGTAAAATTTACATTAAGAAAAATATATTATTAGTGAGAATACCTTCAGCTCTGGCTGCATAGTGAAATGCAGTATTATGATCATTGTCTTCTGCATTGTGATCACAACGTTCATCATGTAATAACAGTTCCATAATTCCAGTGTGGTTAATCAAGGCAGCATAATGTAATGGTGTCTGACCTTGATCATTCCTAGAGTTAAGGTCAACACCAGCGTTATTAAGAAGCATCTTCACACAATCCACAGCTGTAATGTAATGATAATTATCATTATTAAGAAGCATCTTCACACAATCCTCAGCTGTAATGTAATGATAATTATCATTATTAAGAAGCATCTTCACACAATCCTCAGCTGTAATGTAATGATAATTATCATTATTAAGAAGCATCTTCACACAATCCACAGCTGTAATGTAATGATGATTATAATTATAATTATTATTATTATAACAATAATCTCCTTCTTTTCTTTTTCTATTATTATTATTATTATTATTATTATTATTATTATCAAAGATTCACCGGTATTCTCCCGCCCCGGGCCTTTTCCAAGTGGTGGCCCGGCCTTGGCTCCCTCTTTAGGGAGTATCTGAGACCTAAGTCTCCCATGGGCGGAGGCACAAGTACCTCCTCATCTTTTTCTTATTCTATTATTATTATTATTATTATTATTATTATAATTATTATTATTATTATTATTATTATTAGCAGCAGTAGTAGTAGTAGAAGTAATATTAATAGTGTTATTGTTATATAGTTATATTGTTTTATTATTTTTTAATTATAATTATCATTATTCTTTATAAAAATATTATTAATTTAGAGTAATACTAATAATACTGATAATAAAATATTGATAACAAGAATAATAATAACAAAAATAAAAATAATCATGAAAATAATAAATTTTGTAATAATGATAATAATAAAAATATTAATACTGATAATAATAATAACAACAACAACAATAATAATAATAATAATAATAATAATAATAATAATAATAATAATAATAATAATAATAATAATAATAATTATAATATTAATAATAATAATAATAATAAAAAATAATAGTAATAATAATAATATTATGTTAATAATACATATTTATTTAGTTTTAAATATTATTATTATTTATTATTTTAACTGGGAAATGTTGGGAGTAAAATAAAATTTACAACAAGAATTACGAAACCGAAACAAGACCTCAATTTCATCGCTTAAAACTACAGACACAACGACTGCGACTTCCAAAAAGGTTATCTTCAAGGCATCATCTCAGCGGTCATCTCAACACGCAGCTCCCCAGTGCATCATCTCAGCGGTCATCTCAACACGCAGCTCCCCAGTGCATCATCTCAGCGGTCATCTCAACACGCAGCTCCCCAGTGCATCATCTCAGCGGTCATCTCAACACGCAGCTCCCCAGTGCATCATCTCAGCGGTCATCTCAACACGCAGCTCCCCAGTGCATCATCTCAGCGGTCATCTCAACATGCAGCTCCCCAGTGCATCATCTCAGCGGTCATCTCAACACGCAGCTCCCCAGTTATACCTCGACGTTACATCATTGCACTTAAAGCTTTATTAGAAGACACGACCATCAGGGTCACCACCGCTGATAAAGGAGGTGGTGTCGTAATCTTGAACACTGACGATTACAGGAACAAAATGATTAGTGACCCAGATACCTGCAAACTTCTCACAACAAACCAAGTGGACAACCTTACCAAAACATTTCTTCACAAGACTCGCCGCATTCTGACGGACTCAGAACAAGGGAAGAAACTACTGCACACTATTCCCAGCAATCCCAGACCTGCCAGAATGTACGGTGTGCCAAAAACTCACAAGCCAGTTACTGAGGCCAATATCCTTGGGAATAGGCAGTGCTCCCCACAAACTCTCAGGAATTCTTGCTAAATACCTCTCTAAACTCTTGGGCACAATCAGTCCAGCACATCTCAAACACTCGGGTGATCTTCTCGATCACGTTCGCAACATCAACATCAGGAACAAGAAACTCTCCAATCTTGATGTATCATCCCCATTCACCAAAGTGCCTACTACACAAGCAATCGATCTCTTGCACAGGAAAATTTATGACTCACTCGACCTTCATCTTCCAGCCAGCGATATCATCGACCTTGTTGAACTATATGTTGGCTTTATATGTTTCTCTTTCGAAATTCATTTCTTTCAGCAGACTTTTGGAATACCCATGGGATCGTCACTTAGTGCCGTACTGGCGAACCTATATATAGAACTTCTGGAAGCTGAGCAATTTTCCACTATTGTGATCTCTTCTGTCACCTGGCTCAATTATGTTAATGACATTCTCCTCATAACTCCCTGACGCTTCAACGTCCACGCTCTCCAACACAAGCTCAACCAGGTCGAGCCCTAAATCCAGTTCACACTAGAAGAAGAAGTCGGCAGCACTCTTCCTTTCCTTGATGTTTTTCTCTGCAAAGCTGATCATGAACTTCGTTTTTGAGTCAATCAAAAACCTACCAACTAACATGATTTTCTCCACTTCTACTCTCACCACAACACCGAAACTAAGCGTTTTGTAATCAGAGGCTTTTTCCTGCTCGCGCTCAGAATCAGCAGCAATGATTTCCTTGAAGAAGAATGCTCTCTAATTGAACAGGTATTTTCTAAACTTCACTATCCTGGTCACTTCATTAGAGACTGCAGACGATGGTCATTAAACATCTTTAACACCCAGAGAAGACAGTGCCGAGAAGAGATACATAGTCCTCCTCACCAACGCCATTGCTAAACACATTTCCAACATCTTTTCCAATACCTCACTCCAAGTATCTATCTCCACATCCGCTCCATCAAGGGCATTATCAGTAATAGACAGGACAAACTTCAATCCTCTGCAGGTGTACACATAATCCCTTGTAATGACTGCAGCAAATTATACGTGGTCGAAACATCCAGAGACATCCAAACATATATTTCAGAACACCAGTACATAGGCACATCTGACGATTTAAGGAATGCCTGTGTTCAACACCGACAGAGAAGACAACACTCAATACCGAAGAATCCTGGAGTCATCACTTATATGTATATCCAACAACTTCAAACAGAACAATGGCATCTATAACATAACTGAACACCTCGCCAAGAAACGTCTTCATCGCTATCCCACATAAGAATGGAGTAACACTGCAAATGGTCTACTCATATACTTTCCTAATCTCTCTTTAAATATCCCCAAGGTCCTAGACTCTGTCACCCTACTCGGAAGATTGTCACATGCAGCATTCTACACTTGACCCAGCATTCTTCACCTGAATCCGCCCTATATTTACTTACGTACCTTTCACCCAGGTAGATCTATTTGTGACTTGTAAAAGCCCACATTGTGGGCGATACGTTGTCAATAAAGGATCACATTATACTGCTTAAGTGTGTATTTTTACATGCCCATCATCCACTTATACACCTCGATGATATCTCCCCTCATTCTACGTCTCTCCAGAGAGTGAAGATTCAAGGCTCTAAGTCTATCTTCATACGGGAGACTCCTTATACAGTAAATCCTTTTAGTCATTCTTCTCTGTATGTTCTCCAATTAATCTATATCCATCCTGTGGAAAGGAAACCAAAACTGAGCAGCATAATCCAAATGAGGCCTCACTAGTTATGTATTGAGCTGTAAAATAACTTTTGGACTTCCAATGCTTATACTTCTTGAAATAAATCCTAGTAATCTGTTAGCCTTATTATGTGCACCTAGCCACTGCTGTCTTCGCTTTAGATTTCTACTTAACATGACTCCCAAGTCCTTTTCACATTCTGTATGATCAAGCTTTACTTCACCTAGTTTATAACTTCAAGGGTTATTTTCATCCCCAAGGACTAGGACTTTACACTTGTCCACATTGAACTTCATCTGCCACTTTTCAGACCATGACATTAATTTGTCCAAATCCTCCAGGAGTTTACTTGTATCCTCCTCAGATTGAATCATACGGCTTATTTTTGTATCATCAGCATATTTACTCATGTCTCTTGTAATTCCTTCATCAAGTCCCCATTCAGATTTGACCCAATTAATGGAAACTCTCTGCTTTCTATTGGTAAGCCATGCCTCAATCCATCCTCAATCCTCCTCTACCATGAGCTGCCACCTTTCTTAAGAGTCTCTTGTGAGGTACTCTATCGAATGTTTTACTGAAATCCAAATAAACAATATCATATTCTTAATCACTGTCTACTGACTCAGATGTTTTATTGAAGAACGTCAGTAAATTTGTCAAGCAGGAACGCCCTCTCGTGAACTCATGCTGAGATTCATTAATAAAATTATGTTCTTCAAGGTGACTTCTAATAATATTAGCTATAATTGATTCAAATAATTTGACTACTATAGACGTCAGGCTTATTAGATGGTAATTTGATAGAAAGGATTTATCCCCTTATTTAAATATAGGAACCACATTAGCTATCTTCCACATCTCTGGCACAACACCAGTTAGGATGGACGTATTAAGAACGCTCGTTAATGGCTGACTAAGTTCCATCTTGCACTCTTTATGTACCCTAGAAAACAACTCGTCTGGTCCCGGGGACTTATTTTGTTTCAGTTTATCTTTCTGTTTTATGATCATGTCCCTCGTGACAGTAATATTAGTTAATTTGAATTCTTCAGGAATTGAATAGTTTTTAACTTCTGGAATCTCATTTTTCTTCTTGTGTAAAGACTGACATGAAAAATAGTCATTAAATAGAGAACACATTTCCAGTTCGTTATCCGTCAACCGTCCATTCCCAATTTTCAGAGGTCCTACTTTTTCCCTCACCTTCGTCCTATACTCCCACCTTCCTCCTATACGGGAAGGCAGAGGACAGGAGAGGTTCCAGGAATAGAGAGATTGGGAGAGAAGAAAGTCCATAGAGCACGTGAGAAGGCAGAGGCTATGAAATGGGAAGAGTAGCCAAGACAGGAAAATGAATTACAAAGTTGAAAGTTCTGATTCAAGGATCTGAGGATCACCAATGAGGAGAGCATGGAGAAAGAGGGAAATAAGAACACTTTCCTTGACAGAGCAAGCATGATATGAAAAGTAATGAATGTACACGCTACTGTGCATAGGCTTGCTGTACATGGAAAAAACAAAACCTGTATCTGAGCGGTGGACATGAACATCAAGGAAAGGAAGCAAGGAATTAGATTCCCATTCAGCTTTATATTTAATGGAAGGGGCAAAGTTATTAAGGGCATCAATAAATGGTTGGAAAAGACTAAAGTCATGAGGCCAAAGAGCAAAGATGTCATCTACATAGCGGCGCCAGAGTGAAGATCGCACATCAGTAAGAACATGACATAAGAAAGAAAGAACACTGCAGCGGGCTTACTGGCCCATGCAAGGCAGGTCCAATTCTCCCACCGGTTTAAGCACTGCATCTGAACTAGTAGTGCAAGCTAGTAATGTCCAATTCACACCCACCCACACCCACCCACACCCACCCACACCCACCCACACCCACCCACACCCACCCACACCCACTCACGTATTTATTTTTATTTTTATTAACACACTGGCCGATTCCCACCAAAGCAGGGTGGCCCGAAAAAGAAAAACTTTCGCCATCATTCACTCCATCACTGTCTTGCCAGAGGGGTGTTTTACACTACAGTTTTTAAACTGCAACATTAACACCCCTCCTTCAGAGTGCAGGCACTGTACTTCCCATCTTCGGCCTGCCGGTTTCCCTGAATCCCTTCATAAATGTTACTTTGCTCACACTCCAACAGCAGGTCAAGTATTAAAAACCATTTGTTTTCATTCACTCATATCAAACATGCTCACGCATGCTTGCTGGAAGTCCAAGCGCCTCGCACACAAAACCTCGTTTACCCGCTCCCTCCAACCTTTCCTAGGCCGACCCCTACCCCGCCTTCCTTCCACTAGAGATTGATACACTCTTGAAGTAATTATGTTTTGTTCCATTCTCTCTACATGTCCGAACCACCTCAACAACCCTTCCTCAGCCCTCTGGACAACAGTTTTGGCAATCCCGCACCTCCTCCTAACTTCCAAACTACGAATTCTCTGCATTATATTCACATCACACATTGCCCTCAGATATGACATCTCCATTGCCTCCAGCCTTCTCCTCGCTGCAACATTCATCACCCATGTTTCACTCCCATATAAGAGCGTTGGCATATGAGAAGTTTTTACAAAGTAGAAGTGATGCAAGGAGGGAAGAGTATATGGAGAAAAAGAGAGAAGTTAAGAGAGTGGTGAAGCAATGTAAAAAGAGAGCAAATGAGAGAGTGGGTGAGATGTTATCTACAAATTTTGTTGAAAATAAGAAAAAGTTTTGGAGTGAGATTAACAAGTTAAGAAAGCCTAGAGAACAAATGGATTTGTCAGTTAAAAATAGGAGAGGGAGAGTTATTAAATGGAGAGTTAGAGGTATTGGGAAGATGGAAGGAATATTTTGAGGAATTGTTAAATGTTGATGAAGATAGGGAAGCTGTGATTTCGTGTATAGGGCAAGGAGGAATAACATCTTGTAGGAGTGAGGAAGAGCCAGTTGTGAGTGTGGGGGAAGTTCGTGAGGCAGTAGGTAAAATGAAGGGGTAAGGCAGCCGGGATTGATGGGATAAAGATAGAAATGTTAAAAGCAGGTGGGGATATAGTTTTGGAGTGGTTGGTGCAATTATTTAATAAATGTATGGAAGAGGGTAAGGTACCTAGGGATTGGCAGAGAGCATGCATAGTTCCTTTGTATAAAGGCAAAGGGGATAAAAGAGAGTGCAAAAATTATAGGGGGATAAGTCTGTTGAGTGTACCTGGTAAAGTGTATGGTAGAGTTATAATTGAAAGAATTAAGAGTAAGACGGAGAATAGGATAGCAGATGAACAAGGAGGCTTTAGGAAAGGTAGGGGTGTGTGGACCAGGTGTTTACAGTGAAACATATAAGTAAACAGTATTTAGATAAGGCTAAAGAGGTCTTTGTGGCATTTATGGATTTGGAAAAGGCGTATGACAGGGTGGATAGGGGGGCAATGTGGCAGATGTTGCAAGTGTATGGTGTAGGAGGTAGGTTACTGAAAGCAGTGAAGAGTTTTTATGAGGATAGTGAGGCTCAAGTTAGAGTATGTAGGAAAGAGGGAAATTTTTTCCCAGTAAAAGTAGGCCTTAGACAAGGATGTGTGATGTCACCGTGGTTGTTTAATATATTTATAGATGGGGTTGTAAGAGAAGTAAATGCGAGGGTCTTGGCAAGAGGCGTGGAGTTAAAAGATAAAGAATCACACACAAAGTGGGAGTTGTCACAGCTGCTCTTTGCTGATGACACTGTGCTCTTGGGAGATTCTGAAGAGAAGTTGCAGAGATTGGTGGATGAATTTGGTAGGGTGTGCAAAAGAAGAAATTAAAGGTGAATACAGGAAAGAGTAAGGTTATGAGGATAACAAAAAGATTAGGTGATGAAAGATTGAATATCAGATTGGAGGGAGAGAGTATGGAGGAGGTGAACGTATTCAGATATTTGGGAGTGGACGTGTCAGCGGATGGGTCTATGAAAGATGAGGTGAATCATAGAATTGATGAGGGAAAAAAGAGTGAGTGGTGCACTTAGGAGTCTGTGGAGACAAAGAACTTTGTCCTTGGAGGCAAAGAGGGGAATGTATGAGAGTATAGTTTTACCAACGCTCTTATATGGGTGTGAAGCGTGGTGATGAATGTTGCAGCGAGGAGAAGGCTGGAGGGCAGTGGAGATGTCATGTCTGAGGGCAATGTGTGGTGTGAATATAATGCAGAGAATTCGTAGTTTGGAAGTTAGGAGGAGGTGCGGGATTACCAAAACTGTTGTCCAGAGGGCTGAGGAAGGGTTGTTGAGGTTTGGGTTCGGACATGTAGAGAGAATGGAGCGAAACAGAATGACTTCAAGAGTGTATCAGTCTGTAGTGGAAGGAAGGCGGGGTAGGGGTCGGCCTAGGAAGGGTTGGAGGGAGGGGTAAAGGAGGTTTTGTGTGCGAGGGGCTTGGACTTCCAGCAGCATGCGTGAGCGTGTTTGATAGGAGTGAATGGAGACAAATGGTTTTTAATACTTGACGTGCTGTTGGAGTGTGAGCAAAGTAACATTTATGAAGGGATTCAGGGAAACCGGCAGGCCGGACTTGAGTCCTGGAGATGGGAAGTACAGTGCCTGCACTCTGAAGGAGGGGTGTTAATGTTGCAGTTTAAAAACTGTAGTGTAAAGCACCCTTCTGGCAAGACAGTGATGGAGTGAATGATGGTGAAAGTTTTTCTTTTTCGGGCCACCCTGCCTTGGTGGGAATCGGCCAGTGTGATAATAAAAATAAAATAAGAGCGTTGGTAAAACTATACTCTCATACATTCCCCTCTTTGCCTCCAAGGACAAAGTTCTTTGTCTCCACAGACTCCTAAGTGCACAGCTCACCATTTTCCCTTCATTAATTCTATGATTCACCTCATCTTTCATAGATCCATCCGCTGACACGTCCACTCCCAAATATCTGAATACATTCACCTCCTCCATACTCTCTCCCTCCAATCTGATATCTAAACTTTCATCACCTAATCTTTTTGTTATCCTCATAACCTTACTCTTTCCTGTATTCATTTTTAATTTTCTTCTTTTACATGCCCTACCAAATTCATCCACCAATCTCTGCAACTTCTCTTCAGAATCATCCAAGAGCACAGTGTCATCAGCAAAGAGCAGCTGTGACAACTCCCACTTTATGTGTGATTATTTATCTTTTAACACCACGCATCTTGCCAAGACCCTCGCATTCACTTCACTTACAACCCCATCTATAAATATATTAAACAACCACGGTGACATCAAACATCCTTGTCTAAGGCCTAATTTTACTGGGAAATAATCTCCCTCTCTCCTACATACTCTAACTTGAGCCTCACTATCCTCGTAAAAACTCTTCACTGCTTTCATTAACCTACCTCCTATACCATACACCTGCAACATCTGCCACATTGCCCCCTATCCACCCTGTCATACGCCTTTTCCGAATCCATAAATGCCACAAAAACCTCTTTAGCCTTATCTAAATAAACTGTAAACACCTGGTCCACACACCCCCTACCTTTCCTAAAGAATCCTTGTTCATCTGCTATCCTATTCTCCGTCTTACTCTTAATTCTTTCAATAATAACTCTACCATACACTTTACCAGGTACACTCAAACAAACTTATCCCCTATAATTTTTGCACTCTCTTTTTATCCCTTTGCCTTTATACAAAGGAACTATGCATGCTCTCTGCCAATCCCTAGGTACCTTACCCTCTTCCATACATTTATTAAATAATTGCACCAACCACTCCAAAACTATATTCCCACCTGCTTTTAAAATTTCTGTCTTTATCCCATCAATCCCGGCTGCCTAGCCCCCTTTCATTTTACCTACTGCCTCACGAACTTCCCCCACACTCACAACTGGCTCTTCCTCACTCCTACACGATGTTATTCTTGTAGGAGTGAGGAAGGGCTAGTATTTATCTAACCTATTTTCAAAACTACACAACGCCGTAGCTTCTTTGACAGTACTCGGGAGTTTGTTCCACTCATCCACAACTCTGTTACCAAATCAGCGCTTTCCTATATCCTTCCTGAATCTTAGTTTTTCCAACTTAAATCCATTGCTGCTAGTCCTGTCTAGGAGAGATATTTTTAGAACGCTATCTACATCCCCTTAATTAATGCCTGTTTTCCATTTATGCTCCTCAATCATATTCCCCTTAATTCTACGCCTTTCCAGAGAGTGCAGATTCAGGGAACTCAGTCTATCCTCACAGGGAAGATTTCTTATACATGGGATCAACTTTGTCATCCTCCTTTGTACGTTTTCCAGTGCATTTATATCCATTCTGTAATACGGTGACCAAAACTGTTCAGCATAATCTAAATGAGGCCTAACCAAGGATATATAGAGTTGAAGAACAACATGAGGACTTCTATTATTTATACTTATTGATATGAAGCCAAGAATTCTGTTAGCTTTATTGCGAACACTAATGCACTGTTGTCTTGGTCTGAGATTACTGCTAACCAGAACTCCTAAATTCTTTTCGCAATCAATAATATTAACACACATTAGGCTTTATGAAGTCACAAGTAGATCTACTTGGGTGGGAGGTACATGAGTATTTATAGGATGAGGTCAGGTTGAGAATGTTGGGTCGGGTGGAGAGTGCTGCATGTGGCCATCTACCGAGTAGGGTTATTACCCTACCCGGTAGATGTCCACATCTACTGAGTAGGGTAATAATATCTTGAGTAGCTTGGAAGAGAGATTGGATAAGTATATGAGTAGACCTTCTGCAGTGTTCCTCCATTCTTACGTTCTTATGTGGGATAGCGATAAAGAAGTTTCTTGGCAAGTGGTTCAGCTATGTTACAGAAGCCGTCGTTCTGGATGAAGTTATTGGATATAGAAATAAGTGATGATTCTAGGATTCTTTGATATTGAGTGTTGTCTCCTCTGGCGGTAAGTCTTGCGTTTCTGTAGCTGGTTAAATGGTTGTGTGAATTTCGGTGTTGATCACAGGCATTTCTTGAATAGTCAGATCTGCATGCATACTGGTGTTCTGAAATACGTGTTTGGAGGTCTCTTGATGTTTCTCCCACGTATAATTTGCTGCAGTCATTACAAGGAATGGATGGTGACGAAAAGAATCAAAAGAACTAATCAGATGTGATCTTCCTGTTTGGGAGAATGAATTTGTGAATTCAGGCGAGCAGTGTCAAAAGGAATGTAGTGAGAAGGTTACCGAGATCTTTTGGAAGAGAAGAACAGAGAGCACGTTGACGCTGACAGAGATTAAAGAAGGTATCTTCAACCTGCCAAGTGGCCGTGAAACAGAAACCTGTAACTGTTTTACATGATGGTAGGATTGCTGGTATCTTTTTTCTATCTCATGAACACGCAGGATAACAGGGATATTTTGCTACTTCTACTTATACTTACGTCACACTACACAGGCACACACACAATAAATATATATACATACACACAAATAGTTTTTTCTTCTTTTTCTTAATAGTTCTTGTTCTAGTTTTTTCCCTCTATTGTCCATGGGGAAGTGGAAAAGAATCTTTCCTTCGTAAGCAATGCGTGTCGTATGAGGCGAATAAAATGCCGGGAGCAATGAGCTAGTAACCTCTTCTCCAGTACACACTAAAAATGGGAAGAAAAATCTTTACAAAACTGGGATTCTTGAATGTGAGTGGATGTAGTGTGGATAATAAGAAACAGATGATTGCTGATGCTATGAATGAAAAGAAGTTGGATGTCCTGGTCCTAAGCGAAACAAAGCTGAAGGGGGTAGGAGTTTCAGTGGGGAGAAATAAATGGGATTAAGTCAGGAGTATCTGAGATCGTTAGAGCTAAGGAAGGGGTAGCAATAATGTTGAAAAATCAGTTATCGAAGAAGAGGGAATATAAATATGTAAATTTAAGGATAATGTGGATTAAAATAAGGGTTGGATGTGAAAAGTGGGTCATAATAAGTGTGTATGCACTAGGAGAAGAGAGGATTATAGAAGACAGAGAGAGATTTTAGGAGATGTTAAACGAATGTATAGGAACCTTCGAACCAAGTGAGAGAGTAATTGTGGTAGGGGACCTAAATGCTAAAGTATGAGAAATTTTAAAGAGGGTGTGGTAGGTAAGTTTGGAGTGCCAGGTGTTAATGATAATGATAATGTTAATGTTAATGATATTGATTGAACTTGTATAGAAAGTGGTTTAGTTAGTAATGTATTCAAGAAAAAAAAGGGCAAATAATATACAAG
>NW_026467573.1:0-13219 GCF_026875155.1 Cherax quadricarinatus
TTTGTATCTTTTTGTCCCCTTTAGATGGTATGCCTGGCAATTTAAGTTATAGCACAGTCTTTCCTGTACTGAAGAGGTACACATTTCAGGGTGAAAAAGCTACAGGAAGGGAGTTTGCATTTTCCTGTTGTCATATGGGCATGGCATTTTCTAGGGTGGTCATAGTTGCACGTCCCATCTGTTTTTCCAGATTTCCCATGCCAGCAGATACCAAGTGCATAGTATGTGCACAGGCTTGGTTTCCGCTTGCCTTGGGTTTCTGTGACTGTATTCCCTGTTGGTGCATGTTTCCCTGTCTTACTTCTATCCTCCCTAGCACCAACAATGGAGCTCCCACCAGTTGTTTTTGGTAATTTATCCTCACTATTGCTATTGGAGTCCTCTTGTTTGCTATTTCCTGCGGTATTTCTAGTTTGCAATATTGGTTTTATCTATCTTTGACTACACTTGTTTCCCTACTATGGCTCCTATCCCCTATGAGGTCATTTATATGTATTCCTTCCTGCGTATAATTCCCGACTACCTGGACAAAATCTCCAGCTTCACCATTACTGTCTCCCAGGACAGTATCTCCAGCTTCACCATTTCTGTCTCCCAGGACAGCACCTCCAGCTTCACCATTACTGTCTCCCAGGACAGCACCTCCAGCTTCACATTACTGTCTCCCAGGACAGCACCTCCAGCTTTACTATTACTGTCTCCCAGGACATCACCTCCAGCCTTACAGTTTGTGACTACATGGCCAGTATCAAGGGCAGTACCATTCAGCCCAGACTTTTTATGTTCCCATCTGTTGTAGAAAGCTTCCAGGTTTTCTATGAAAGCAGCTTTGATGTTGTCCTCTTTTAATACCCTTGTGATTTTAGTCCACAGATTTTCCTCATTTGGGCATACCCAGAAACACTTCTCTGTTTTAATACTGCTTGTAGCTAGTTCTGGGATATCTGCACAAGGGGCGTGACACCAATTTCCACAAAAATGACAATTTATCCATGTGGAGGCCCGTTTGTTTGACTGACCACAGACTACACACAGCTTCATAATGATTTGAATGGTTGATTTACTGCAATTCTACTAGCAACCTCTTGAATATTATATTAATAACCTTAAATGAAGCTCTAGCTATTTGTATTTCTGTTTCTAACTCTTTTTGTATATTGGACAGCTTACCGTCACGTTCCTGATTTTTAATGTTTGTGTTTATAAGGGCGCCTACAACCCCATCCGTTTACAGTCTGCTTTATTGTCCAACGAAAACTGTTTGAAACCAGTCCCGGGTTCGGACCAGTCAAGGGTTCGGACCAGTCAAGGGTTCGGACCAGTCAAGGGTTCGGACCAGTCAAGGTTTGGACCAGTCGATCTGCTCTGATCAGTGGGTCACTTATTTAAAACATACTGGTCGGTGATTTGAGCTAACACATGAAGGATCTACTGGAAATTATCTACCCGAGTAATATGTGATTTGACTGATACAAAAGTATAACTTGCGTGTTGAAGAGCCGGTGATATCTGGCAGCTCCTACAATGACGAACGGTCACCTCCTTGTTTATCAATCGCTGTATCTGGCTTTTCTATTTTTTTTTTTTTTTTCCGTCTCCACCGCAATAAATGCTATATTATCACTATAGTTGACTGGTGCAAATTTTGGAGGAAGGACGCTTTTTCTGTAGTAATAATTGCTTCTCGTTGTGTATATTGCGACCGCTGGTAACTACAGGTTATATGAAATTCACAGTAACGTCTCGTATTTCAAGAAAAGAAACTAATGAAAGTCACTCCACTCCACTAAGTACCATTATAATACTGGTTAGTTGCTACTACAACACTGTATTCTGCTATTCACTGGTATCACTAGATTATATGCGAGTACACTAGCAGGCCAGGAAGATTATTAAAAACAGCTGACCTGTGGTAAGTTTCTGGCGACTTCTGGCACCTTCCTCTATAGGCTTATCCCTTCATTTACAAATTCACCTTTTTCAAATGACACTTTAGCCTTTATCATCAATATACTAGGGAGCCACTGTAGTATACACTATACACTATGTATACTCAATGATATCAGGGAGACTTTCTTTTCCCCTGACATGAAAAGTTCAATTATTATTATTTTTTTCCACACGGGACATAGGCCTATGATTCCCCTCTGGCAGTAAACTCTGCTACGCAGTGCACACTAATTCTCCTTTTTTGACTCAGTATATAATGTTTTCCGCCCAAGATTGGTTCCAGGCGCTAGAGGGATGTATCGTATAGGATTGATGACACAAATTAAAGTTCTAGCACGTAAGAGCGACCGTGAAAACACGAGAAAACCGGGAGCACAACGAGGCACGCTGACACGCTGGCACGCTGGTAATCCTGAAGCACTATTGAATAATACTGAATTTTAATGGATAATTGGACAAGGATACTGACTACTTGTTACGAAAACCCAGTAACAGGCTGGATGCTAGAAGGGCAGTCCTTTCTAGTATTCACTGGAGATCTCTAAGCTTTTAGAATCGCGTTTTTTGTAACAAATGGGGGCCTGTCCGGGAGGCTCTTGATCCAAGGTGTTGGAGAAATTGTCCAGTTTGACATACTAGTACTTCTATGGTCAAACACTTTGAGTACTTTCCTAATCTGAAGACTTTGAGTTTAGTCTTGTACAATATACCAGGTGGATGTATGTACTTGACTGAGTCTCTTGATCCAAGGAGATGGAAATACTGTTTATGAGTTCTAACTCTAAGACAACCAACACTAAAATTCCTATTAGGATTATAGTTTCCCATAATCACTCTCTCGTAGTACAATTATTTTCGTGATGTATGCCAAAGTGAAACAGTTAATTGATACTCTGACTTTGTCTGAGTTAAGTACATTAAAACTTCAGACGTGTTGGCAAGTAGCCAAATATCTCGGTGTGACGTATAACAGGAATTACACTGCAGAAACTGTCAGAGCATTAATTAAAGATATATTGTTTCCTGCTCATACAGAGATGTCTGATTATGATTCAGATTCAGAAAGCCTAGTGTCACAATTGGGAAGTATGACCCTATTTGATTACTTAGAAGAAGGAGCAACTAAGGCAGAAGTGAGCCTCGTGTCTGAGCCTAGTGTAGCTCAGTTCTCGCTCACACCTTCCCGCCTCACTGACACAATAGTACAGAGTGTAGCTGGTTGGATGACACAGCCTAATACTAGTACAGTGTATGATACACCTGTATCTACTTATCCTAGACCAGATCTAGACTCTCTAGAGACGGCTGGACCAAGTGTCCGACCTAAGGACCGTCCAGACCACGTTAGATTCCTTACTCCTCCATTACCCACTGGTCCTATCTCTCAGGAACAGTTTGAGAGGTTGGAACACCTCATTATGTTGCAGACTGCACAAATAGAGGCACAGAGGAAATTGAACGAAGAAGATTTCCAGAGAGAAAATGTTCGTCTGTTAAGACAACAGACTGATAGATCACAGGACACATTTAATGTGCAGAAAGCTGCATCCATGGTTCCTAAGTTTTTTGAAAGTGACTTAGACACATATTTTAATGTGTTTGAGAACCAGGCTCGTGCTATGATCTGGCCACGTAAGCACTGGGCAACATTGCTGCATACAGCATTGACAGGAAGAGCTCAAACTTGTACTGCTGCTCTACCATTTGCTAAGTACATTAGTTATGACGCTGTCAAGCAAACTATTCTAGAGACATATAACTTGTTACCTGTAAGTTATCAAAGAGCATTTCGTACGTTACAACGACGACAAGATCAAACTTGTGTAGAGTTTGCTCGTGAGAAAAAAGTTGCATTTGAGAGACAGACTAGAGCTGCCAAGTGTAACAACTACGGCAGCCTTGTTCAGTTGTTACTACACGAAGAGTTTAACAACTCTATGTCTGCGGACATACAAGAATATCTGATTGATCATACTACCTCGGATATTCTGGAAACTGCAGCATTAGCAGACAATTACGAGATTTCTCACAAACTTGTACGTACTAAAACACAAAGAAACAAGGTAACTAAAAATTGTCCTAGAAGTTGGCAACCTAAATCAGCTGCTTATTGCCGGCCTGATGTACCTGCTACTGTAACTTCTTGTACCTTTACCAGGAAAACTCACAATCCTGAATCTGTCTCTGTGGCTAGACAGAAATCTGGTATCGAGAAGAAGAAAGTTAAATGTACCTATTGTAACAGAAAAGGACATACTAGAGAGTATTGCTATAAGTTAGAAAGAGATACGAGAAACAGTCGTGCGGCTGGCGCCCCCACTCAAGGCGTATCCTCTTCCGAGCAACAAAGGCACCAAAATCCTAGCAATTCCTCTTATCCTACTGTTTTAGATAATGTTACTCAGGATAGATGACTAGCGTCAGAAAGTGTATCTGACGAAAAGATTCGTTCAGCGATGAGTCCTTACTTTTGAAGAGGCAGAATAGGATTTGATGAATCACATCTAACTGAGATAATTACTTTCAGAGACACTGGCAGTTATCTCACCTTATTAAGAGAATTTGTACTGCCCATAACTGACGATACCTATTGCAAGATAGATGTATTGTTAGAAGCCTATGGAGGGGCTGTTATAAAAATGCCTCTGCACAAAGTTTATATTGAAACAAGCTATTATACTGGTTATATTTCAGTGGGTATATCCAATGGTGTATTTCCCATCAGGTCAGTGGACTTGTTGATAGGGAATGATATCCTTCATGCTGGTATATGTAAAGAACCACTTGTGATTGATAATAACACTGATGATAATTATGCCATTGAAGCTTGTAGAGAGAAACCTATTTTATTTCCTCTCAGCGCAATTACTAGAGCTATGTCAAAGATACAACAACCATCCCTGTCTCCTGTTGAATTAGTTGATGACAATGATTTGGGGTTGAATATGTTTAGTGACACTCTGCGCCCAGTGTCATTAACACTGACTCCCCCCGGTCATCAACCTAGTCAGGACACAACTGACATTAAATTTCTAACTCATGATGATTTAATCAAGGATCAGTTTGTTGATCAGTCACTGGAAAGACTGAGAGATATAGCAGTTACTGAGAGTGAAGCAAAGGATCTCGATAATTGTTACTATTATAGTAACGGTGTACTGATGGAGAAAAATACATGTAAGTTGTCAGCTGATAGTGTTTCCACCACAGTCAAGCATTCCGTAGTGTTACCAGTTACATTTCGTGAACAAGCCATTGATTTTGCTCACAATAGTCCCATAGGAGGACATTTGGGTGTCAAGAAGACACTCGGTAAACTGGCAAAACATTTTACTTGGCCAAAGATGAAGGAAACAGTTGCTGATCATGTGCAATGTTGCCATGTGTGTCAAGTGACAGGCAAGCCACCACACTCACCTCCACCTCTCACTGTGTTCATTAGTAGCAAAGTTCAGTTCATCTGGACTAGTGATTGTTCAGACTCGTTCAAAAGGTTGAAGCATCTGCTTTCGTCTGCTCCAGTGTTGAGTCCTAATTTCAATCTTTCCTTCTTTTTACATATAGATGCGAGTGCCTATGCAGTGGGTGCTGTGCTGCTCCAACAGTCAACATCCACTGACATTCTCCATCCTATATGTTACTATTCATCTAAGCTTAAACGACACCAGAAAAATTATGCCACTATTGAGAAAGAGGCTCTAGCTCTTATGGTGTCCTTTGAACATTTTGACGAGTATTTGGGCACTTCCCCATTTAAAATTTACGTAATTTAATGCCCAAATACCTTTTATTACTTGCTATGTCAAATTCAGTAAAGTAACTTAATCCCTCCAGCCCATATTAACTATATATACTCATGTCATGTCTAATTATTATATTTATGTATTTACAGTATTGTGTGAGGAGACAAGCTGAGTGTTGAGTGGGTAGTGTCATGTGGATGAGGTACTGCGTGACGCAACACTGTCCTGTCGCAGACCCCCCCCCTTCACTACACTCCTTAAGCTGTTTCATACTCAGATGTTCATACTGCCTCGCATTCCACAACCACTACTTAAGAGTGGAATGCAGTCTCCTCTATGATCGAGCCTCAGTGCCCTGCTCGTCTACGCTATCCTGTCTCTACACTGATGTATATAACCACGAGTATGCAGAGATACGATACTGTGTACTGCCCTAGAACTAGGGGCATATCCTAGTGACGGACGCTGTGAAATTGTAGAGGTGCTTGGCACAAGAGAGACTTTGATTAATATTTATATTAAATTGTATTGATATGAGTAATCAGTAATAATGTGAAAGACATTAATGCAACTCCTAGTGCGACCGTCTGTCGTGTTGGGGGGGTGTTGCAACCCCTGAATGGGTTATCAATGATTATTATGTATATATATAATGTATATTATGTTTTCATATAATTTTATATTGCTTATATTTGCGATAATAGCTAAATCGTAAATATATTGCTTTATATCCTTATTTGACATAGCTTATGTTGTTAGGATGTACATAATATGTGCTCAGTTCAAGTCTTGATTGTCAAACTACTGTAATTATCGCTTGTCACTCGTTATACTGCCGGCTTCTGAGCTGTGCTGTCCACGGGGCTATCACGTGATCGAGGGGGGGGTGTCCTCACCTCTCGTGAAGTACTCAGTCTGCTCGAGACTCGCTTGGTGGTTGGACAGATTGTCTGTCTCATTATTCTTGTTAGTTCTGTAGAACTCTGTTCACAGAACATTGTATAGACTTAGTGATTTTCGATGTTGTACTGAGGTTGTGTGTCACATAGACACTCTGAACATCTCAGGTCCTGAGCTATAGCTTCTGACCTAATTTTGTACTGGTTTCTGTGTATTGTCACAGTCAGGGTTTTTCCTATGCTGAACTTGGATTCAGTAGTATGGGAGTTTTGTAACTTTTGTGGAGGATCTGCTGATGGTCCCTACTTAGTGTCGTTATATTATCTCCTTTATCCTGATTGTGTCGCAGTCGCTTGTTATATGGCTATTGGGCTTAGCATTCTTTTCATTGTTCAAGCAGACTGTTCTGGTTGACAGTCGGTCAAGAAGTTAGTTTATGTGAGGACTTTGTCAGTCACTTGTTTAGGTCTAGTCGAGTTGTGAGACATAGCGAACTACTTAGAGCACTTACACACATACACACTTACTTGTAGATATTTGTAATATCTTATTAAATGTTAATGTACCAGACGGTACTTAAGAATTATAAATGTGATATGTGCTTTCAGCACAATAATATTGAACTCGAGAGATTGATTTTATTTTGATTGCTGTGATTAATTTAATTTAATTTAATTTGATAATATACCTCTAGACTTAATAAATTTATTAAATTTTAATTTCTCTAGTTAGTAGCCTACCAGTTGTAATCCTGAAACACTATTGAACAATACTGAATTTTAATGGATAATTGGACAAGGATACTGACTACTTGTTACGAAAACCCAGTAACAGGCTGGATGCTAGAAGGGCAGTCCTTTCTAGTATTCACTGGAGATCTCTAAGCTTTTAGAATCGCGTTTTTTGTAACAGGGTGTAAGGAAGGTCCTCGTCTATTCCCTCTTACAGATATAACAAGGGATATGGCTAAAAATTTGGAACCACTGACTACTACTGATGAGTCCTCAGATTGGGGTTTGGATGCTCTGTTCAGTGCTGATGATCAACCCGAAGTCGAAAATCAGCTTCCCAAGTCCCAAGTGGTAGACTTTACCCCTTTATGGAGTAACAACTTTAATTGGGACAATTTAGTGAAAGAACAGCTAGAAGACCCATTGTTGAAACAGGCAAGAGATCAAGCTGCTGGTAAGGAAGAATGTTTTTATTACTCTGACAGTATCCTGATGAAGAAATTTCCGTCGACTACTTCTTCAGCTAATCCACGTCTCAAGCTAAAATAGGTTTTGGTTTTACCTGTCCGATTTTGGGAGTTTGAGTTGGAAGTGGCCCATTCTAGCCCCATGGGCAGATATTTTGGGAATTAGAAAGACTAGGAAAATAAGCCCAATATTTCTTCTGGCCCAAGATGAAAGGCACCGTGACTGAGTACAGTATACCCTCAGCTAACGGTGGCATCAGCTTACATTAAATCCAGCTAATGATAAATTTTAATGCAAATCAGCTAACGCTAAAAAACTCACCAAACACGATTCGTTCGAGACACATCCACGTGTGGCCTGAGTGTGCCTCACTTGTCCCGTGGGTGCCAGTGTTTACAAACCAGCCAGTGCAGTCGCATCCACACATACAATCGGAACATTTCATATTATCACAGCATTTATAGTGATTGTACCTGAAAAATAAGTCACCAGGGGCCCCAAGAAAGCTTCTAGTGCCAACCCTACAGGAATAAGGGTGAGAATTACTATGGATATGAACAAAAAGATATTTGCTAAGTATGAAAGTGGAGTGCATGTATTGGAGTTGGCCAGGTTGTATACCAAACCCCAATCAACCATCACTACTATTGTGGCCAAGAAAACGACAATCAAGGAAGCTGTTCTTGCAAAAAGCTCAACTTTGTTTTCGAATAAAAGTTTGCAAGTACTTGAAGATGTTGAGAGACTGTTATTGGTGTGGATAAACGAAAAACAGACAGCTGGAGATAGCATTTCTCAAGCGATCATATGTGAAAAGGCTAGGAAGTTGCATGAGGATTTAATTACAAAAATGCCAGCAACTAGTGGTGATGTGAGTGAATTTAAGGCCAGCAAAGGTTGGTTTGAGAGATTTAAGAATCGTAGTGGCATACATAGTGTGATAAGGCATGGTGAGGCTGCCAGTTCGGACCACAAAGTGGCTGAAAAATATGTGAAGGAATTCAAAGATTAAATAGACAGTGAAGAATTGAAACCTGAACAAGTGTTTAATTGCGACAAAACAGGCCTGTTTTGGAAGAAAATGCTAAACAGGACCCATTACTCAGGAGGAAAAGGCACTCCCAGGACATAAGCCTATGAATGACAGGCTTACTCTCTTGATGTGTGCTAATGCTAGTGGTGATTGCAAAGTGAAGCCTTTGTTGGTGTATCACTCTGAAACTCCCAGAGTGTTCAGGAAAAACAATGTCCTCAAGGCTAATTTGTGTGTGCTGTGGAGGGCAAACAGTAAGGCATGGGTCTCTAGGGACTTTCTCTATGACTGGTTACACCATGCATTTGCCCCAACTGTGAAAAATTACCTCCTGGAAAATAAATTGGACCTTAAGTGCCTCCTGGTATTAGACAATGCTCCTGGTCCTCCTTCTGACTTGGCAGAGTGACTTTCTGGGGACATGAGCTTCATTAAGGTCAAGATTTTGCCTCCTAATACCACCCCCCTCCCTGCACCCCAAAGGGCCCCACAGTCATTTCAAACTTAAACCCCCTCTACCCCCAAAAGCTTTTTTTTGAAAAGTGTTTTTGAAAGTGACCCAAAAATTTGTTTTAACTCAAGAACTTGGGAGATCACTTCACACCCCCAAGTTGTGAAAACCTTATGGGTTTAAGGGTTTGGGAGGGGTGGCTAAGGGGATTTTTGAATTTCTGCTTGGAAGAAACCGGGGCCCAAAAAGGTAGAAAAAAGGTTTTTGACCCCCTAACCATGAGAAGCATATGTCAGATGAGGAATCTTTTGTGCTTTGGGCCAAAGCCCTTTGGGGGTTGGGGGTTAAAGTGGGGGGGGATGGGGAAAGAGTTGGTGTAGGAGGGCAATGAAGAACTAACCACTAAATGAGCTGCAAGACCCATTTTCAACAGCAAGGGGCCGGGCCCCTGAGGAAACTGCTTCGGAGGAGGGGAGAAAAAAATTTGGGAAGAAGTCCCCTACTTAAAAATTTTTAAAGGGAATTGGTAAAAATTGGCTTGAAGTGAAAACCCTTTAGGGATAAAAATCACACTGAAAACAGCTTTTGAAACCCCCATGCGGGTAAATTTTTTAACACTGACAATGTTGGGGAACCATTTTAGGAAAGTCTTAAAGAATTGGGGGACGGGCCCCCTATGGACAGTTTTTTGGGGGCCCCAAGGTAAAGGACTCTCAAGCGGGTCCAAGTGGAAATTAAAAAAGTAAAAAGGGAAGTAACCCCAGAAAAGGACTTGAAACTTAAATTCCTAAGGGAAAAAGGGTTTCCCCCTTCTAAACATTAAAACCTTCCCACACTCTCCTCCCCTCCCCATCCGTTTAAATTTCATCACCAACCCTTCAAAAAAGGGAAAATGTCATTTTGGGTGTGTTTTAAAATTAAATTTCAGGGGGAAAAAAATTTTTTTTTTTCCTACTTTGGGTGTCAGGTAGGGAAATTAATTTGTTTTCCATTTTTTTCCTTATGGGGAAAAAAAAAAATTCAACAAACGATAATTTCAGCAAACCCGATGAGCTTTCGGGAAACCCGATTAAAAACTTTTAGCAAACCCCACTGTATTAGAAACTGGGGGCCATTTCCAATCAGGGAAAAACCTTTCAAAAAAAACCTCCTCCTGGCCCCTCTTACCAAATTGCCATAGGTAAACCCCTTTTCTCTCCCCCCTTTCCAAAATAGATTTGGGGGGACCCCTCCAAAACTAGGCGGGGCAACCAAAAATTTTCCCTTACAAAATAATGGATACAACTACTTGGTATCCATTGGCTTTTCCCCTTTAAGCAAGTTTAGAGCTTGGGCTATTGTGAGAGTCCTACCTATTTTTCCTGGATTTTTACCTGGAGAGATTTCCCGGGGGCAACCCCCCCACCCCCGGTTCTTTTGACCGGGCCCCTCCGGGGGATCAAGCCGATCACCAAAGGTTTTTTACTCCCGGGCCCGCGCAAAAACCCAAATGTAGGGAGCCACAGCCCAGCTGGTCAGGAACCGATTTTGGGTGCTTGCCATCCCAAAGTTTTGAAGACTCCCGGGGCTGTTGGTAACCCCCCTTTTTAAACCCGGGGAAAGTATTAAAAAGTTTTGGGGCCCCCTACACTTATTGTATGGTCTTTTAAAAGGGTGTTTAGGGGCCCACCCCTGCTTTTCTTTGGGGGGGATGTTTACATTTTCTGCCAATTCTTTGCTTCGTAGCGAGCGATTTTTCGTGTGCAAGTTCATTTAACTAGCCCCCTCTGGTTCTGGGGGCCGGGGGAAAAACCCGCTCTCGCTTCACAGGGTGAGGGCCTGGGTTCGTTTCCCCCACCCCAATAAAAAAATTGGACGGGTTTCGTCCACCTTTTGGGCTATTTTCCCCATCAGTAAAATGGGTCCCTTGGGTTTATTCATTTTTTTGTGGGTCGCATCCGGGCACTGACCTAAGGGGGCCTGGTCACAGACCGGGCCGCGGGGGCGTTGACCCCCGAACCCCCGGGTAAACCCGGGTAATCATTTACCTCCCCCCTGCATTCCGGAATACGGGTTTAGGGACCTCAAGCGCTCCCAGTAATTGGGTGTTATTATCTCTGTTATGCTCGCCGTGAAGGTTCTCTGTACATTTTCTAGGTCCAAAATTTTACCCTGCCTTAAAGGGCTTTTTAGGTGGGAGCAATATTCCACCCCAGATAGAAAAAAGGGCCTGAAAAAGTGTCCCTCAGGGCTTCCCCCCTAGTTTTGAAGGTTCCATTACCATTTCCCGTCTTTTTTTTAGCAGATGCGAAATTTATACAATGTTATGGTCCTTGATGGTGAATCCTCCGACATGAAACACTCCCCAGGTCCCTTTTACCCTTTTGGGGGTTTTTCTCTATTTTGTGGGCCAGAAAATTTTTTTTTACCTGATGCTATTTAAATTTTCCCCGTGTTTTCCATACCCGATAATTTAAAAATTTTTCATCGTTTTAACTTCACATGTTTTTTTGCAGCCCACTGAATGATTTTGGGTTAGTCCACCTTGGGCCCTTTCAGTGTCTACAATGGGAAAACACTGTTTATTTCAGAATTGGGGGGGCCCTCTGCAAAGGAAAACACAGTTCTGGGCGGGCATCCCTTTTCAAAGTCTTTGCACAGTTCGGGTTCCTTAACCCCCTTTAACAGTCCAAACGTAAATAAACTTTACGCCGTAGCGCCCAAAACGTTCAAAATTTTGTTTTTTTTTTGTCAATTTATTTCAACATTGCCAAGATTAAACCATTTCCCCCAATTGGAAGGGAAAGGGTGTGCATACTCCCCTGTTGCCTTAAAAATTTTTAAAAATTTTGGAAAGCCTAGGTACCAAAAGCCCTTTTTTTTTCCCTTTAAAAAAAAAAAAATTTTTTCTCTCAAAAAATTTGGGGCCTAAAGCGAGTGAACGTATATATCATTTGGCCGTTTAAGGGTTAAGGGGGTTCAAAACTGACCAAATGACAAATTTTACATCAAAGATTTTCCACGAGGCTAAAGGGCCAGGAAAAAGGGGTTAAAACCCAAATTTTTCAAAAAACATATAGACCCCCAAACCAGGGCCATAGAGAGGTTTCACCCAAAACCCTTTTAAAACTTGAAGAGGGAAAACTGGGGACAGTTTCCCAAAAGACTGGGAAAAGGTATTTCCTTTCCTTTTCCCCATTCCTCAAAGAAGAGTGAACGGGGAAAACTTTGATTTAGTCCCCTTTTGGGGCTTTTTTATGGGCATTCAGTCAAGGACCATTAGAAAAGCTAAAGGATGCCCTGGTCTTTAAAAGGGAACCTTCTTATTTCCCCAACTCCCACGCAATTTAAAGACCCCTTGGGTTTTATTTTGGCAATTGGCTGCCCCAAAAACTTAGACAGCTCAAATTTTAAATGAAATAACATTTTAAAAAAGATCACTGTTGAGCAAATTTATTGAAAATGGGGAAAAAAGGTTTTTGCTTTAAAACCGGTGCCGACCAAACCGGGACACAACAGCATAACACTTAAACCCTTTTTTGGCGATTCTTCTTATGTACCGAAGACCGGAGGGGGAGAAGAAATTTGGGTTAGTTTGTTTTTGGGAAAGGGGGAATTTCCCCCTTCCCATCAACACCTCAGGTACCAAGTGCCCTTTTTTGGGGGGGACTTTTTCCCTTTTCGTTTCTAAAAGCCACTTGGGCCCGCTTGAGAGTCAATTTAGTCCGCTCACAAAAAAATTCAAGAGAAACTCTGTTTTTTGGCCCTTTTTTTTTAAAAATTCCCTAAAAAAGGGGCCCAAAACGTCACTGTAAAAATTTTCCAATATGGCTTTCAAAAACCTTCCAGGGGGATGGGTTCTCCATAAACTTTCCAACCACCCCACATTTCAAAACTCCCTTAAATTTTTGAAAAGGCACCTTCTTTCCCTCTCTCTTCCCCCTCCCCTGCAAATTTTTTTGCG
>NW_026467574.1:0-13250 GCF_026875155.1 Cherax quadricarinatus
GGGACAAAGAGACAGGTTGTTAAGAGGGGAACAAAAAGGGGGGTCACAATTGGAAGTGAAGACTCAGATGAGTCAAGGGTTTGGAAGTTTTTTCTCAGTCATGAGTCGTCGGGAAGGGAATAGCCAAAAGGTGTGTGGGGGCAGGAACCATACTAGCTTTAAGACGAGGTAGATAAAGCTCTGAGCGAGAGAGAGGACCTATAGCGATCGTGAAGAGGGGGGGCCGGGACTGGTTTTGCCCCTGAAACCCAAAAAAAGGGTGAGTACATTTAGGTGAGTACACAAACACGTCATAAGGGTCAGGAAGGGGAACAGGGGCGAGTGTGTGCGGGGGCAGGAACCATACTATTTTAAGACAGGTATGAAAAAGCTCCGGGGCAGGAGAGAGGGCCCTAGTAGCGTTCAGTGAAGGGGCGGGGCCCAGGAGACAGTCTCGACCCCGAACCACAATTAGGCTAGTAAAAACCACACACAGACAACAGCCTCACCCCCCCCCAGCAACATGGGACACAGACCATAACAAGGGGTTTTTAATTATTATATTTTACTTGCCCCCCACAACAACCCAACTTGTATATTATTGAAACAAATACACAATCGTTGTTGTCTTAGTTAAAAAAAAATTTTCATATTCAATAAAAATAAAAATGTCTAGAGTCAACATGATTTACTCTGTTTTATTAGGGTTATATTGTTTAACAAAATTGAAAAAAAATTGGTTTTTGGAAAGGAAGGGGAAGGTGTTTGGGGGCTTTTTTTTTTTTTTTAAATTTTTTTTTTTCGGCGGCCCCTTTCCCGCCCGGTCCCAATGTCCCCCTTGGGGGGCCCCACCAGCTTCCATGGGGGGTAAATTACCCCCCCCTTTTGGGGGACCAAACGCCCCGGGGCCTTTCCCCGCCCGTACGGGGCTCGGTAAAAAGGGGTCGGTTTTATTTTGGCTTTTTTTTTCCAAAATTTGATTTTTGGGAAAATTTAAAATTTTTTTTAAAATATTTATAATGAAAATTTTTGGAAAATAAAATTTAAAAAAATTAATTTTTAATTTTGGAAAGTTTGTTTTTTTGTTTTAAAATTAAAGAAGCAATTTTTAAAATATGTTAAAAAATTTTTTTTTTTTAAATTTTAAATTTTTTATTGTTTTTTAAAAAAAAAGTTGGTTTTGCCCAAAGAAAAATAATTTAAAAAAATTTTAAAAAAATTTTTTAATTGGGAGGGTGGGAAATAGTTTGGTTTTTAAATTTAAAAAATTTATATTGATTTTTGGTAAAAGGTGTTTTGGGTTAAAAAAATTTCTGTTTCAGTAGAATGAATGGGCACAAAATTTTCTATAATTGACATTTGAAGTGTTTTACCACAAACCTGAGAATTATACCTGTAAATTGTAAGAATTTTAATTGCCAGAGTTTGAAAAAAAAAATTTAATGCCATGAGGTGAATAAGCTCTCTAATTAATCATTTGAAACTAAAAATTTTTTCCCAAAAAAAAAAATAGGGTTTTTATAAAATTTTTTAAAAACCCCCACTTAAACTACCTAAAAAAAGAAACGGACAAAAACAAAAAAAACTACAGAGAACATTTTTTTAAAAGATTTTGCTTACTCGGGGAACTCTGAAAAAATAACTTTTCACATATTCTCTACAATAGTAAATAAAATTTTGGGACTTTAGGATACCCCGGGTACACCCACTGACCCACTCACTTCTCTGTCTATGCTGCTACTGACTTGGAAAATCAAGTAATTTTTAAAAGGGGGGGGGTAAGTAAATAGGGTTTTTTTTGATGGATAAAAAGTTATTTTTTGGGGGATAATTAATTTTAAAGTTAGTATTGTTAATATCATATCTCCCCTCCGTTCAGTGGGGGACGTTACCCGTCTTTGCAAAAGTGTGCGGGGAAAAAGGGGCGACAACTGCCTTTTCCATTAACTGTAATTCCATTTCTATGCCATATTCTCACCTCCCTGACAGTGGAATTTGCATTTTAGAACCTGGACCTATTCATTACTAAAACCGAACTTTGAGGTTTTATTCAAGTGACGCATGTTTTGACGTATTAAGATGATTAATGAAATCATTTTTTGGTAGGCAATTTTTCAGGTGATGCGAGCAAGCCGGTCTGCAGATCAGGAGGGCCGTGTTTGTTGCCCGGGGTGCGTCTGGTGTTTAAATTCAGAGAGAACACAAACCTGCCTTTTCCCTTATTCCTTAAACAAAGAGTTATTGCTTCCTAAATGTCCCCAGTGAGAGAAAACGTCGCCTCTCACTATGTGTGCAGAGTCTCTTGGTCATTGAGTTAATACAGATACTTTTTAAGTTTCGATACATTTAAATCACATCCCCCCTTTGAGTGGACTTGATTTTGAAGGCATTTCAAACGTGTGTTGAGCACTTTTAAAGATTAATTAAAGAACATTAGGATATAACACAACTTCTTATTAAGCTGGAAATGTGATTGTTTTCCGGGCCTAAAGTCCCATGCACAAGACATCATGTCCCTAGGGAGAAGTGACAGACTAGGGAAAATTAATTCCTTTTTTACCGCGTTGACATCAAGCTGTGTGAAATCCGTTATTTTGTACAAGGCAGGAGGATTTAAGTGAACTCAGCTATGGGGTTGGGAATAGGACCTGAGTCATTGCAGGGTTGCCGGTATGCACCTTCGTCCCATTTTCCAACCTTCATTCAGTGACCAATTAAACGGCTATTTAGCGGTGATAAAAAGAACTAGGCGTCATCAAAGGGATTATGAACTAGCTGGGGGCAAGGGTTGAAGCTAAACCAAGGGGAACACTGTCGTTCAGGAGACGGGGGTTCGGTATAGCTGGGGTGAAGGGGAAGCAGTTGAAAAGCAGAATGGGGTTCAGAACCCCGTAGGGGTCAGGGGTTAGCAGCAGGGCCGAGAAACTGAGGTTCAGACCCACAGGGTCAGGGGCCCAACTTTAGCTTTGGGCACCAGGGTCACTGCTAGGGCCCAGGCTCAAAAAATAAATGGGGGGCACAGCTGGGGTGAAGAGAAGCACTGGATAAAGGGGCTGGGTTCAGGGGACTAGGGGTATGTTTCTCTTGGATCCGGGAATACTGAGCCCCTTTATCCTCCCTTACACAAGGCCCCAGAAGGGAAACACAAATATATTCCTGCTACCAACACAAATGCGAGAGATTCGGAAGGGGGAGGGAGAGAGGGAGGGAAGGGGAAGGAGAAAGAGGGGGATGGGTGGGAGGAAAAAATTTTGGTAAGGGGGAAAGGAAGGTTTTAAAAAGGGGAAGGGTGGAGAAATAAAAGAGGAATGGATGGATTGTGGGAAAGGGGGGGGGGAGAGAAGTTGAGCAAAAACAGGGATGAGAGAGAATGCGAGGGAAGGATGGGGTGTGAGGGAAGCAGGAAAAGACTGAGTAGTAAAGGGAAAAAGGAGAAAAGAGAAGCAGGAAGAAGATAAAAAGGTTTTTTTTGATTAGACGGGTTTAAAGGGGGGGGGATGGGTGGGGTTTTGGAATTTTGGGGCGTTGAGGTTGGGAATGTGGTGCTTTTCCCCAAAGGGAAGATATATCCTCTTTTGGGTTCTTCATTTGCGCAGGTAAAAAACCGAGCAACGACCCCCCAGTCTTTCTTGGGTCCCAAAGTCACTGGCACTTTCCAAAAAACGAAACCTGTGTGTAGTGGCCCCCTTTCCCTGATTTTTGACCCCAGGGGAGTGTCGTTTGAAAACGTCACGAACGTTTTTCGCTCTACGAAAGAGCTTTATTAAGCCCTCCCTTTTGTTAAAGATGTATATAGAATGAAATCATAAAATTTTTATTTACAGTATCGGAAAGTTGATGAGTAAAAAACATTTGTCCCATACATAGGTATGATTACTATGAAACTTCCCGGTTGCGTTGTGGGGACCCCAAATTGAATTTTGGAGGTTGAAATTTTTGGAGACCCCAATTCCCAAGGAAAGGTAGATTGAAGTTTTTAATTCCCCAATTTAAAAGGATGAAAATAAAGTCTCAAAGGGGGAAGAAATTATCTGAAAAAATTGATTTCCTAAAAATATCTGTCCTTTTGCAAAAGTTTAAAAAATTTATTTTTTGGGGGAAAAGGGGAGAGAGTTCACAAGCAACCCTAAAATTTCCAAGATTGCAATTCATCCCTGTATTAGATTGGATGAAGCCTGCAGAGCTGCTGGAAATTTTCAAAAAAAAAAATTTCCCAGTTTAAAGCGTGGTTTTACTGTAACAGAGCAAAAAAGGGTTGCCCCAAATAAAAGATTTTTCAAACAAAGCGTCTTCATTTTAAAAAAACATGTTTCCCCAAAGGGTATGTCATGTTACGCTTTCCTTAGGGAACAGGGAAAACTTCCCCCCCTGGGAAAGCTGTGTAAAGGGCCCTTTTTTTGCAGGGGTTTGGCCCGGGGAAAGTGAACCTCCTTTTATGTTATTCAAAATTAAATTTCTTTGAAAGTCAAAGACGTATTCTCAGTTTATTTTAAATAGAGATTTCTTGTAAAACACGTTTTCTTTAGAGAAAGGGTGAAAAATTGCATGGTCTCTCTCGTGAGTCTTCCAATTTTTGCGTAAAATGGAGGTGAATGGAAGTCTGCTGTTTGGAGACCGAATAAAAAGGGCCTTCGTCTCTCTTGTCAACAAAATTATTTGTGCTTCCTTCGCCTGGTGGATTTTCTTGCTTGTTTAATTAAAAAATTACTAGATGGAGTTTTGCCTTTATTAATTAGTTATTGTTTTTTACCTTGCCATACTTTTAATTTAAAACTGAAACCCAAAAATTATTTTTTGGTAGTTTTTAGTTTTTTTAAAAACTTTTAATTTCAAATTTTAAAACTAAAGTTTGTATAGAGGGGCCTATTTAAAAAACCCATTTTTTTTGGGACAGGCACTTTTTAAAACATTTTAAACGGCCCAAAATTTATATATACTTTTTTTTCAACATTTGAAAAATGAAAAAAGTGTACATTTTTTTTTAAAATTAAAAAAATTGTAAAAAAAAAAACATAGATTATTTTTTGGAGCATACGGATTTAAAAGTCGATCTATTGGGCCTTTTAAAGGGGTTTTAAAACCGAGCTCTTCGAAATTTTGCGCTAAAAATTGTAAAAAGGGGGGAAGCGGTTTGGTGGAACCCAATCTCCTTTAGGTTATCTTTTTTTTTCCTTTAAAAAAAAGTTTTTCCCCCTCACTAGACTTTCTCTTTTACAGCCCTTTTAAAACCATATTTAGAAAAAACGCCAGTGACTTTTATGATCAATATTTAAAAAATAAGCCCCAAAAATTTTTGGGGGGGAAAAGCGTTTTAAAATTATATTTTCTTTTCCCAAAGCTTAGAATTTTGCATTTGTTTTTTTTAAAACTACATTTGCTACTCCTTTCCACGGGTGTTTTCACACCAAGAAAAAGGTTTTGGGGCTGTTGTAGGAGTCGGGTTTTCGGCCATTTTGCCGTTTTAAATTTTTAAAAAAATTGGTTTTCCTAATCGGCTGCAGTATTTAACAGAAAATATTACTCTGAAAAAGAATTTTATTTATGTTTTGCATATGAGGTTGTTAAATGCTAATTAACTGCCATTTTTAAACCCCTACACAGACTCATAACTCGAATAGATCTTCGGGTTTGGCCCTTCAAGTTCTATTAGGGTTTCAAAAAAGAAAGTTTTGCATTAATTTTGAGTTATGTGGGGTTTTAATTTATCTTTTTTATTAAACAAACCGGACTTTTTAAAAAATAACTGTTGAATTTTCTCTTCTGGTGGGGTTTTAAATTTTAAACACGGTTGTGTCCCACTTAGACGAGTGTATACATTTTTTTTAAAAAAAATTAAAAAAAATTGGGAAAACACTAGTTTTCCGGGGAAAACTGAGCTTGGTGCCCTTTGGTGGAGCTCTCGTTTTAAACCGGGGAGGGTTGGGTTTGTTTCCCCAGCCACAGTAGAAACTTTGGGCGTGTTTTTTTTCCCCCCTGTTCCCTAGTTCCCCATCAAAAAATGAGAAACCGGGTGTAGTCAAATTTTGGGGGGTGGGCCCCGGGGGACGTGCCCAATTTCCCCGAAATGCTCAGCATAAAAAGGGGCTTTTATTAGTAGTATGTCACTGATGTCAGTGGGCCTGTATCCCATGTACATGAACTTGAAAGTAAAAAAAAGATATTTTATTTTTTATTATTATTTTATTATTATTTTATTATTATTATTATTATTTATTATTATTATTATTTTTATTATTTGTAAATTTAACTTATCCAAGGGCTTCAAACCTCAAAGGTTTTTAAAACTAGGGAATGCAAACTTTCTGACGCTATGAACTTAAAGTACGATACATCGAAAAGTTTCATAAAATCGCCCGAGTTAAATGTATCTTACGGGGAAAGGCTGAAATGGATTTGAGCTGTGTAGGTTCATTTTGCCTTTTTTTTAAAGTAACTGGAATATCAGTTTTCCAAATGCAAAAACTTTAATAGTCTCTTTGTTTGGGCTTCATATTTTTATTGATGGTAAGTAAATGCATTTAAAAATTAGGGCCCGCACTCAGCACTGTTTCTTTTACAAGCTTTTGGTGGAAACAGGATGCTGTGTTTATCGAAAGGGGGTTTTCCCTTTCCCCGAAAAAACACTTAAAAAACTTGTCATGTTTTTATGGAAGCACAAAAGCCTTTAGGGTTCATGCAGTACCCGGGGGTTTTTAAGAGATAATCGGGTTTTAAAACTGGAAAATGAAGGGCGGGCTCCAATTCTTTAGATCAAAAACCTCTTTCCTTTAAAAGTTTCAGGATAAACGGGACTTTGCCTTTAAAACAGTTATTTAAAAATTGATATTTTTTAAGTTTATCGCCCCTAAAACGATATTTTCGTTCAGAGGGCCCGGGGAAAGGGAATATATATCAAACCTTCATCCCTTTCACAAGCCACTTGTATTAAACCCAACTTTAAAATCATAGGGAATTTGAAGCTTCAAAACCCTCAAGGGCAATGGAGCTGCGGTAGTCTTTGAAGAGACCTTGTACCAAAAGCTAAAACCCCCCGATGAGGTCCAGAAAGCTGGGTCAACACCATAAAACCCAAGTCAGGGCGGTGCCTTCCCGGTTTGGTGCTGAAAACCCCAAAAAAAACGGGCCCCCCCCTTTCCCTATTCCTTTGATAAAAAATGTTTTGTCTCCTGCTCTTCGAGATTTTTTGGCCCCCTACAGGTTTTAAAGGCTTTTTTCTCGTAAATTTATTTACTGATGATAAAAAATTTGAAGAGAAACCGGGCTATAGCTCCCAAAATGAAGAAGTCTCGCACTTCTATTTTTACAATCTCAAACAGGCTCAGGAGCTGTACATCAATCATTAAGGTCCCAAAGGGAAAAATAAAAATTCCCGAGAAAACTCTGTAACAGCCCTTTTTTTTTTTTTTTAATAAAGGGGAGCCCCGTGCGCCTAACAGTTTTGAAAAAACCCGTTATTTTGAATCTTTTTAAAATAAACCCCCTAATTGTGTGAAACTCACTTTTTTGTCCCCCCCAAAACCTATTTTTTGGTTTACGGGGTTTCGGGGTTATAGTCCTGGCCTCCTCTTCACTTTTTGCTGCTAGGTCCTCTTTTCCCCCTGCTCCTTTTGAGTTTTAATCAAACCTCTTTCTTAAAAACTTTGTTTGGGTTTCCTGCCCCCACTACGCTATTCCACGTAGGTTTCCACGGCCGGGCCCAACCCCGGGACTAAAGAAAAAATTCCTAACTCCCTTTGACTTTTCTGAGTTTAAACTTCTATTGTGCCCCTTTGTTTCTGTGTCCCATTTCTGGAACACCCCGTCTTTGTCAATCTTGTCAATTCCTTGCAGAAATTTTTTTGTCGTTAAATTTTGTCTCCCCCAACCCTCCGTTCACCCTTGTCCCAGGCCGGGTTTCCCTTAATTTTTCCCTTTAACCCTCAGTACCTTAGCTCTGGGGAAAAAGTCTTGTTGAAAACCCTTTGCACTTTCTTTTAATTTCTTTTAAGTGCTTGCCAGGTTTGGATTCCAAACTGGTGCCCCATACTTTCCAATAATGGGGCTGACGTAAAATGGTGTACAGAAATCTTGAACGATTCCTTACTGGGTATCCGGGGGAAAGCCCATTCTTAAACTTTTCCAGACGAGCTTTTTTTTTTCAGCAAAATTATCTGACAAAATGTGTGCCTCAGGGAAAATGTGCTCCGGGTTTTATACTACCCCCGATCTTTTTTCTTTAGGAGGTTTGCAGTCTTTGGGCCCCCTTGATATAATCTGTTTGCGGTTTTTCTTTGCCCCTTTCCCCATCTTTTTTGATTTTGCATTTTTGGGGGGGGTTAAAATTTAAAGGGGCCAGTTCTGGACCAGACTTTTTAGTCTGTCCCCGGCTCTTTGTAGTTCCCGCCCGATCCCCGTTTCCCAATTTTAATTTTTTTATTTTAAATTCATTTTCTGCGAACAGGGGCTTTCTGGGGCTTCCCCCTTTCCCTTATGTCATTAAAATTTTTCCAAAAATAGCACGGGGCCAGGGGCGGGCCCCCGTGGAACCCCGCTCGTCACAGGCCTCCACTTGACCTTTGTAAAGTACCATGACTCGTTGTTGCCCCCCTGTCAGGAAAAAATTTTTGACCATTGCAGTGCCTTTTTGTTATATGTGCCGGGTCCTTTAGTTATGGGATTGGGGGATTTGAAAAAGTACGGGGAAAATTTATTCGGCGCATGTACACAACCCCAATTGGGAAAAAGGGTATCTCCCCCCAAACCCGCGAAACCCGTACTAGGGTGCCGATGGGGCCCCCTCGTTCGATCATACCCAGGTTCCAGCCAAAGAGAAAATGGTTTTTTACAAACGCCCGAGGTGTTGTGGGGTTTACACACCCGTCTGCCATTTAGAGCCCGTTGGGGCCCCGGTCTTTCTCTCTAGTGGTTCTATTCTGCCCGCTTACCGTTGGGGTGGCCCCCTAAATACCCATTGTTGTACATAGTGTAATAGTGTACATACTTTGTTTTTTACTTTGGGGGAAAGGGTAATATAAGTCCAAAAATTTTTCTGCTGTGTTAATTTTTCTTCTTTTCACCCCGGAAACAGGCTTTAATTTTGGGTTGTAATATGCATTTTTAAACCCCTCTTTAGGAACGTGCGAAGGCCCTTTTACCCGGGTTTTTACCCCTTTTTCGTGTTTATATTTTTGTTATCTTGTATAAAACTCCCGTAGGTTTGTGCCACAAGTTTTTCCCTTTCCCCCAAAACCGTTCTGGTTGTCATTTAAAAGCAAGGGTTTTTTCTAGTTTTCCACCCTCTCCCCCTGATGATTTCCCTGACTTTGCATACTATACACTTTAGTGACAAGGTCTGTAGTTTAAACCCCTTTTTTCTGTCCCCCCTTTTTTAAAAAAATGGGACTAATTTGCCATCTTTCTTTCTTTAGGTTTTGGGTTGTTTAGTTTCAAAAAGGATGTGTTGAAAATTTTTTTTACTGGGGACACACAAACATCACTGGGCCCCCTCTAAGAAAACCCCGGGGGATGTTGTCTTTTCCTACCACCTTGAGGTATCAAGTTCAATAGCGCTTCTTCACCTAATCCTAGTTGTGTTTAATTTCATCCAGACTTGTTGGGGTACGTCCCCATTTTTGAATTTCCGGGGTTTTTGTTCCCCTGTAAATACTTCTTTAAAAACTCACGTTGAATTTCCCCAAAACCTTTTGGTGTTTTTGAACCTCCCCACTCCTTTCCCAAACAAGATTACCTGGTCCTTTTTAGGGTTTAAAATTTGAAGGGGGCTATGCCCAAACCAAATTGGGCCGGACGTTTTAAAATTAACCCATTTTCATTTTCGTTTGTCACTGGCCTCCTTTCTTTTTTTCTATGCATTTTCGGGTTTTTGGCTTTTTGGGGCTAATCTTTATTTTCCCGGGTTTTGTGTTCTGTACTTTTTCCATTTTTTGAGTTTACTTGTTTTTTCCTCCCTAACCCTTTGGGGGAACCAAAGGGCTCTTTTTGTGTTTCTCATTGCTTCTGTTTCCCCTTGGGGAAAAAAACCTCTCCTTTTGCCTTTTTTGCATTTTTTTGCCCCCATAAACCCCTCATTTCTTTTACTGGTTTTCGCCAATCTTTTTTTCCCCCTGGGAAGTCTTGGGAGGAAAATTCCTCATTTCCTGTATTGGTCCCCCCCCCTTTGTAGTTTTGTTTTTCCCATTTCCCATTCCTGCTCCCCCCCACCATTTGTAGTCAACATGTAATCAAAAATACAAAAACCCATGTTTACTTTGCTCCAAAGGGGGATTTCGTACGGATATCCTCGATGTTTGAAATACCAAGGTGAATACTTTATCCAGTTTTTGCCGGGGTCATTTCCCCACTTTTCTTTTTGGTAGTGTTTTAAAATGTTGGGTCCATGAAAGGGTTTTTAAGTACCATAAACCTCATCTTGGGTCTCCATGATTTGGAAACCCCCTGGGGCTCCCTGGGGTTTTTCCCCTCGTCTCCTTGTTTTTTTAAAACCCCTTTTTAAATCACCCCTTTTTGGCCCCCAGACTGGATTGTCCCTACTATGTAGTCCCTTTAGCCCCTTCCCCCTCCTTTCCCTTCCCCAAATTTTTTTTCAAATCCCCACAGTTTTTTATGAGCAGTCCCCAAATCCTGCCCCTCTCCTCCCTTGTCTTTTCCCCCGAATTTGATTTCCCGGGGGGGAAAAATTGCATTTGTTTTTCTTTATGAGCTCTTTCTTCTGTGAGTGCCCGTTATGTTGGGGATGTCTAATTTATTCCTTTGCCCCCTCCCTTTACGTTTTTTTTGTTATTCCATCGCAATTGTATGCCAAAACCTTCAATTCTTTATTAAATTTTTGGTTTGGGTTTTGGGCCCTTGTGTTTTTTGAGTGTGTTTGTGTGTGTGTGTGGGGTGTGTGTGTGTGTGTGTGTGTGTGTGTGTGTGTGTGTGTGTGGGGAAATTTTTGTTTTTGTGTGTGTGTGTGTGGTGTGTGTGGGTGTGTGTGTGTGTGTGTGTGTATGTGTGTGTGTGTGGTGTGAGTGTGTGTGTGTGTGTGGGGTGTGTGTGTGTGTGGGGGTGGGTGTGTGTGGGGTGTGGTGTGTGTGTTGTGTGTGTGTGTGTGTGGTGAGTGTGTGTGTGTTTTGTGTTTTGAGTGTGTGTGTGTGTGTGTGTGTGTGGGGTGTGTGTGGGTGAGTGTGTGTGGGGTGTTGTGTGTGTGTGTGTGTGTGTGTGTGTGGGTGTGTGTGTTTTGTATGGTGTGGTTTTCTCACCTATTTTTGGTTTTCAGCGGTCGGGGACTCAGCTCCCGGCCCCCCCTTTCAATGTCATTACTTGGTCCTCTCTCTCCCTGCTCCCTTTAGCTTTTCATACCTCGTCTTAAAGGTATTATGGGGTTTCCCGGGCCCCACTACCCCACTTTCCAGACTATTCCACTTCCGGGCAACTCTGTGATGAAGAAATACTTTCTAACATCCTTTTGACTCGTCTGAGTCTTAATTCAAATGTGACCCCTTGTTTCTGCGTCCCATCTCGGAACATCTTATCTCTGTCCACTTTACTAGTCCTCGCAATATTTTGTATGTCGTTATCATATCTTCCCTAGCCCTCCTATTCTCCAGTATCGTCATGCCTATTTCACTTAACCTTTCTTCGTAGGAAAATTTCCCCTGAGCTCCGGAACAAGCCTTGTTGCAAACCTTTGCACGTTCTCTAATTTCTTGACGTGCTTGACCAGGTGTGGGTTCCAAACTGGTGTGTGTATGTGAGTGTGTACTCACCTAGTTGTACTCACCTAGTTGAGGTTGCAGGGGTCGAGTCCAAGCTCCTGGCCCCGCCTCTTCACTGGTCGCTATTTAGGTCCCCTCTCCCTAAAACCATGAGCTTTATCGTACCTCTGCTAAAGCTATGTATGGTTTCCGGCCTCCACTACATCGTTTCCCAAACTTTTTTCCACTTCCTGACTCCCCCTGTGGCTGAAGAAATACTTCCTAACATCCCTTTGATTCATCTGTGTCTTCAGCTTCCAACTGTGTCCCCATGTTGCTGTGTCCAGTCTCTGGAACATCCTGTCCTTTGTCCACCTTGTCAATTCCTCTCAGTATTTTGTATGTCGTTATCAGTCCCCCCTATCTCCTGTCCTCTAGTGTCGTCAGGTTGATTTCCCTTAACCTCTCCTCATAGGACATCCCTCTTAACTCTGGGACTAGTCTTTTTGCAAACCTTTGCACTTTCTCTAGTTTCTTTACATGTTTGGCTAGGTGGGGGTTCCCAAAAACTGGTGCCGCATACTCTAATATGGCCTAACGTACACGGTGTACAGGGTCCGAACGATTCCTTATTAAGATGTCGGAATGCTGTTCTGAGGTTTGCCAGGCGCCCATATGCTGTGGCAGTTATTTGGTTGATGTGCGCTTCAGGAGATGTGCCTGGTGTTATAAATCACCCCAAGATCTTTTTCCTTGAGTGATGTTTGTAGTCTCTGGCCCCCTAGACTGTACTCCCTCTGCGGTCTTCTTTGCCCTTCCCCAATCCTCATGACTTTGCACTTGGTGGGGGTTGAACTCCAGGAGCCAGTTGCTGGACCAGGTCTGCAGCCTGTCCAGATCCTTTTTAGTTCTTTCCTGGTCCCTTTGATCGAATGAAAATCTTCTCATCAACTTCACGTCATCTGCAAACAGGGGCACCCCGGAGTTTATTCCTTCCGTCATGTCGTTCACAAATACCAGAAACAGCACTGGTCCCAGGACTGACCCTGTGGGGGCCCCGCTGGTCACAGGTGCCCACTCTGACACCTCGCCACGTACCATTACTCGCTGCTGTCTTCCTGACAAGTATTTCCCTGATCCATTGCAGTGCCTTCCCTGTTATTCCCTGCTTGGTCCTCCAGTTTTTGCACTAATCTCTTGTGTGGTACTGTGTCAAAAGCCTTCTTGCAGTCCAAGAAAATGCAATCCCCCATCCCTCTCTCTCTTGTCTTACTGCTGTCACCATGTCCCTAGAACTCCCGTATGTTGGTGACACAGGATTTCCCATCTCTGAAACCATGTTGGCTGTTGGTGATGAGTCATTCCTTTCTAGATGTTCCACCATTTTCTCCTGACAATCTTTTCCCCTGATTTTGCTGCTATACAAAGTCAGTGGGCACTTTGGGCTGTAGTTTAGTGCTTCATGTCTGTCTCCTTTTTTAAAGATTGGACCACATTTGCTGTCTTCCATGCCTCAGGCAATCTCCCTGTTTCGATAGATGTATTGAATATTGTTGTTAGGGGGCACATAGCGCCCCCCTGCTCCCCTTTTCGGGG
>NW_026467575.1:0-13277 GCF_026875155.1 Cherax quadricarinatus
TAAGGGTTTCTTTCCAAACTATAAACAATCCACTCTCTCTCCTCCAGTCTCCCATACCTTTATTGGAGATTCTTCTTAGTGTAAGTGTTATGCTGTTAATGTTTCATTCATCATTTCCATTGTATTGTTTAGTACTACATGCATATTTCATGTTAAAATTTTTTTTGTTTTAATACTTCTGGGTGTCAGGAACGGATTAATTGTATTTACATTATTTCTTATGGGGAAAATTGATTCGTAAATCGTAAATTTCGTTTATAGTAACGGCTCCAGGAACGGATTAATTACGAACAACGAGGGACCACTGTAATATATATAATATATAGTGGAAACTTCGGTTTTTGTCATTCGTTCCAGAAACTGACGAAAACCGAATTCAACGAAAACTGAAACAATATTTTCCATAAGGAATAAAGTAAATCTAATTAATCCTTTCCAGACACCCAAAAGTATTAACAACTATTCATTTTATAGAGAATAACTATAGTTTTAACATACAGAAAACAATGAGAAATAAATATAAAGGACTAATGAAATGGATAAATGAACATTTAACATCATTTTTACCTTTATTGAAGACTTTTGTTGGCGTATGGAAGACAGCGAGGAGGAGAAAGGGAGAGTTATCTCTACTACCACCACCTACCACCATCATCATCACTACCACCCTCAAACACCATCAGTACCACTCTCTACCACCATCATTACCACCCTCTACCACCATCTCTACCATCCTCTACCATCACTCCAACCCTCTACCACCATCACTCCCACCCTCTACACCATCACTCCAACCCTCTACCACCATCACTCCAACCCTCTACCACCATCACTCCAAACCCTCTACCACCATCACTCCAACCCTCTACCACCATCACTCCAACCCTCTACCACCATCACTCCCACCCTCTACCACCATCACTATCTCCCTTTACCACCATCACTACACCCTCTACCAACGAGAAACAAAGCCAGACTGACTCAGAATGCATGAGATGCTTTTCTGTTGGCACTGGCAGACACGGTATGGCGGACTACTGTCAACTCCACGAAAACTGGGACAAAATTTTGACGAAAAAAGTTGTCGAAAACCGAATTCAGTGAAAACCAGGGCAACGAAAACCGAGGTTCCACTGGATGTGTGTGTGTGTGTGTGTGTGTGTGTAGTCCTGAAAAAGACAAATAGGTAACGATCGTTTGCGACATAAGCCAAATAAAGTTTGGGTAATAAAATGCAAAGAAAAAAAAAATGAGTTTGTAGATGAATGGTTCAGAGAACCGATATGTTGATAAATTAGACACATGTGCAACTCTTGGGTATCTTTATTGAGGAAACGTTTCGCCACACAGTGGCTTCATCAGTCCATACAAAGGAGAATCTTGAAGAACAGGAGAAGAATGAGGTAATCAGTCCTCATCCTTGAGTCGATGTGGTCAGTCCATCAATCTTGAATAGAATACGGCATACGTGCGGAGAAGGAGCTTATAAACCGTTGGTAGGAGAGGTGCAGCAGTCATAGGCAGTGTCACATTTGTTCAATGTGGAAGTAGGTGGTGCCCAAGAATTAGGCAAGCGAAGAATTCCCAAGTATTAAGATCCCAAGAAGTTGTAGTGTCTGACAGGTTTGTAGATGAATGGTTCAGAGAACCGACCATGTTGATAAATTAGACACATGTGCAACTCTTGGGTATCTTTATTGAGGAAACGTTTCGCCACACAGTGGCTTCATCAGTCCATACAAAGGAGAATCTTGAAGAACAGGACGTATGCCGTATTCTATTCAAGATTGATGGACTGACCACATCGACTCAAGGTTGAGGGACTGATTACCTCATTCTACTCTGTTCTTCAAGATTCTCTTTTGTATGGACTGATGAAGCCACTGTGTGGCGAAAACGTTTCCTCAATAAAGATACCCAAGAGTTGCACATGTGTCTAATTTATCAAAAAAAATGAGTCTTAACATAATAAAAAATAACGTTAATGTTAATTCAAATTAGTTTAAAGCGAGCCAAGATAAATTATAGTTAAAGACATGCAGGCAGTAATTGCAAATTCTATTAAGACAGCGTTTCGCCTGAATAGCAGTATTTATTCAGTTTTTTTTTTTTTAATGTTCTGCGAAGCATTATCTTTATTTAAAAACTTCATATTTAAGATTTAATGTAGTGTTTTTTGTTTGGTGTAGTCTACCTTGAGTTTCTTGGGAACAGTACCTCCGCCGTCCAGTCACTGATTTAATTTTACTTAATATTTTTTTATTGCCAGGCAGTAAAGTTGGTTGCCCAGCAACCGGTGAATCCTTGTGTTCTTTACTGAGTGCGTCGAACTGGGTATTAATTGCAGCCCATTTTACATGGTCTTATCATAATGAAGGGTTCATTAAATTAACCGATGCTATCACCCTTCAGTACCATGTTGTGTGACAAGGGTGCTCTATGCCTGCTCTTTATGGTGGTAGTGGTGCTGCTGGTTGGTGTTACTAGTGGTGCTGCTACTAGTGCTGGTGTTATTGGTGGTGTACTGTTACTGGTAGGGGTGATGGTGTTACTGATTGTGGTGCTAGTGCTGTTACTGGTGGTGGGGGTCTGGTTGTGTGGTTGTGGTGGTGCTGCTGTTGCTGCTAGTGGTGGTGGTGCTGCTGCTGCTTCTGCCACAGCGATAGTGGGAGGGAGGGTAGTGGCGCTGCTGCAGATGGTGGTAATGGGGCCAGGGTTTTCTGTTGCTTGCCTGTTCAAACAGGCTGTTGTTGCTGCTGTTCTGATGGCCCATATAGTCATCACAGCCTGGTTAAGTTGACACTTAACGAAGTTAGTGATCCACCTTCTTAAAAATTTCTGCACATGCGCTGTCAATATTTCTGATATCTGCTGGTAGCAGGTACAAGTATGTTGCTAATCAGTGCTTACATATGATCTTCCTATTTCTAAATCTAAATTTGTCTAGGCTGCAACTTCGAGTCCATTTTATGTTTTCGTAGAAGACATAAAATGGACTTAAAAACGTTTGTCAAGAAAACTGATGTTCATTCTTTCAAATGGTGGCAACACAAGTCGTGTATGGCGACCTAAACAACACAGTCTCTTTTCGTTACCTAAGTAACACAAGTCTCTTATGGTGACCTAAACAAAAGTCAAATCTTAATCTTAATATATATATATATATATATATTTATATATATATATTATATATATATATATATATATATATATATATTTACGAAAGTACTTAACCTTACTCTAGAAGAAGGGCAGTGGATACCAAGCTACACTTCCAGTCAGACTAGGAGGCATTGGTGTCCGCAAGTCATCACAGATTGCGCTACCTACTTTTCTGTCCTCATGCGTTGCATCCAGAGGGCTTGTAGCAGCGATTCTCCCTGAGCATCTAGGACAAGATTGGAGTCCAGGACCAAAAGTTCATTGACGGAGCCATGATCTGGGATAATCTAACGGGCTCTGAAACCAGACCTGCTCCCCCCAACAACTACAAACAGTCGCACTGGGATGGCCCAGTAGTGGAGAATATAGCCTCAACAATGCTTCAGTGTGTGTCAGGGAAGGATAGAGCCTGCCTCCTGGCAGTGAGAGCTCCTCATGCAGGGGACTTTCTGTTGGCTGTTCCCAACTCCAGCCTTGAGACACGCCTTGACCCACAGACCATCCGTATTGGTGTTGCCCTTTGACTTGCCGCCCTATTCTCGCCGAACACAGGTGTATTTGTGGCAGTGAAGCAGCAGACCGATTCGGGTACCAAGGTCTTGTGGGCCGTAAATCCGAGGGAAAGATTGCAAGACACGAGGAGGTTAATAAATTATCAAGAGGAGCCTACAACAGCCGGATGCCCAGCAGTAAGGGAGCCACCCCAACTGTGCAGATCTGATGGCAGCCAGAAGCGTCCAGATGGTATCACACTTCAAGCCTGGACAGACGGTAAGCAGGTGGTGTGGGGCTACACATGTGCATCTACCTTGGCTGATACCTATCTCCAAAACACCAGGGAGGGAAGGAGGGGCAGCCGCCAGCTTTAAGGAGTCCCAAAAGTCTAGAAAATATGGAGAACTTGCCCCTCATTATGTTTTTTTCCAAAGGCTCAGAGACCCTTGGCTCAGGGGGAAAAGGTACTTCTAATTTCCTTTAAAGGGGTTTAGGAAAAAGGGCTAATTTTCAGGGTAACGGGGACCCCCAAGGGCAGCTAGTTTTTTTTTTTTTCTTTAGCGACTCAGCCCCTGCTGTTCAAAAGGGGAAAATGCCTGCTGTATTTTGGGCACACCCCCCCAGCTCAAGGAGCTGGTTTAGATTTTCGCTTTTTAATCGGGTGCAAACACGAAACCCATTATGTCCCCAGACATTTCTCTTTTGCCCCTCATGTACTTATGTGCCCATTTTTGTATCAGCAATGTATCTCTTAAAATCTTCTGTACCATATTATAAAAAAAATTTTAGCTTTGATAAAAAAGAATAAAAAGTTTGAGGGGGTTAGGGAAGGGGAATTTTCCCAAACCCGGTTTGGGAAAGAAATCCAAATTTTTCTTCTTTGAAGGTTTTTTTATCCATTTTTTGGGGGTTTGGGGTCCCCCAATTTACACCAAAAGGTGGCCCCAATAATACATTATATAATATATTATATATAAAATATATATAATATATATATAAAATATAATATATTTTTGTGTGTTGGGGTGTGTCGTGCCGAAAAATGAAAAAAACTGGTAAATTTAAAAGAAAGAACTCATTTAAAATTAATTTCCTTTCAAAAATTTTCTCTTAAAACGTTTAAAGATATTTTTTTTTTTCATTAATTTTTTAATGAAAAAATTTTTTAAATTTTCCCACCAAAAAAAATTTTTGAAAATTACCAAACCCCTTTTAAAAACCAAGAGCAATTTTTTTTAGCCTAACCCAACTAAAAAAAATTTTGATTTGTTTACAGAAATTTTAAAAATACTAAACAAACCCCAGTGAAAAAATTTTTTTTTTCGTTGGGTTCAGAATGTTTTTGGGCCGAAATTATTGCATCCCCAAAAATTTTTCATTTTCCTATAGGGCAAGATGAACTTTTGCTTTTTAAAACCCAAGATCGCAAATTCTCCCTATTGGGCAGACTAAAAATATATAATATAAAAATATATATAATAAAAAATTATATATTTTTTGTTATATAAAATATATATATTATATAAAAAAAACCAATTACCAAACTAATCTTTATTAAATAATATATTCACTCTTATGTTTATTTTTTACATCGTTATTTAAATTCGTTTTCATTTCTCAGATTTGCTGAAATTCGTTTGGGGTTGTATAAAAGGGGCAAAATTGCTTTTCTAAAGTTTAGAAAGGGTAGTGCAAGAAATCATAGCGTCATAAAAACAATAGAAAACCGCTTTTGTAATTTTCGAATTTTTTATTTAAACCCCAAAACTTGGCTTCAACCAAGGAAATTTAAATTTTTTATTATTATTTTTTATTATTTAAAACCCATGGTTTTTTAATAAAATTTTTAGTTTTTGATAAGTATTTAAAACAGCAGAAAGCCCCCAACCACCCCTTCCAAAGTAAAACCCCCAACCCTCCCCAAATTTAAACGATAAAATTTAAAAAATTGCACCTGGTCAAATTTAAAAAATAGAGGATTCTTAATTAAAAACGGGCAGAGCAGAGGGGAAAATTTTTAAGGATTAATAAAGAAAGGGCGGGGGAGCTAAACCCTACCCCCAAATCCCCTTTTCCCTCTCTGTAGTTTGTTTTAAAAATTAAAGGCCCTTTGGTCAACCTCATCGGTCTTGCTATGTACTGCGCCCGGGGTTTAAGGTTTTTGGGACCCCCGGGCCCCACGAAATTTTTTAAATTTAGCGGGTGAAATTTTGGTTAATTCCAAAATTTTTTTAAATTTAGGGGTGACTTCGGGTTTTTCCGAGGTTCGATCCCCCGAAAAAAAAACCCAACGAATGCCAACAAAAATTTAAAAATATTTTTCAATATTTCGCCACCCTCATTTTTATAATGACATAATAAAATTAAATATTACCTAAATTTATAAAAAAAATATTTTAAAATTTTGCTTATGAACACAAAAGCGTAATTAGGGCATAAAAAATTTCAAATTTTTCATGCTTACAAAAGTGTTAAACCCTGTTTTAAAAAAAAATTAGTGTCTTTTTTTCCTAAGCCTCTGCATCCTTATACCCCACCCCTACCCCTGGGTAGTGGGTTTTTTTATGGGGGAAAATCACCCAAAAGCTTCATACTAATATTCCATTCAGTGGGGGCCCGACAAAAATGGGTTTTCCCTTTAAAAAGTGGGAAATGTTTTCACGGGAAATGTTGGGGCTTTGCTTTCAGTATGTTCCCCTTTCGGTTTACGTGCACGATATATGATAGTCAAAATCAACAGACGTTTTTCAAGGGAGGTTAATCTATCACAATAACCCCGAGCCCCCTAATCAAAAATACCTGCCCGAACGCCCAAAACCTTCTTCCCCCCCCTCTATCAGAACAGCGTTAATTTTACTGATCGGGCGACCGAACTTTATTTTTTCGGTACATTTTCAACAGGGGCAAAATTTGTCGGGTTCCCCCATCAGCCTGGGGGTGTGCCTACGTTTGAAAAGGGATGATTTCTAACACCCAAAAGCCCAACGATTAGTTTTAACCGGAGATGGTGTTTTGGGGGCCCAGCGTGGGGGCGATTTCCCCTGGAATAAACACCAGCGCAAAAAGGATTTTAGTACAGCGCATATGTATTTTAAATAACCGGACTCCATTCTTTGGGCTCGAGTAAATTCCAAGATGTTTATAATTTAGAAAGGCACCATTTGACCGGCCCCGCAGGTCACCTGAGTCAAATAAGTTAAATTAAAATAAATAATTTTTGGGTGCCAATGGAACCCGGGGAAAACATATTTTTGTAAAGAGAGGGACATTAAAAAAAGGACCATTCCCTCATTTAGTAGAGAAAGGGGTTTTAATGCCTGTGCTTACTATTTTTAGTTGAACTTTTTTTTTTGTTGACTGCCCCGGCTGGGTCGTTAGTGCTGGTGTTTACCCCGCCTTTTAGCTGACCGTTGGTTTCTAGTGTTTTTTTGGGCCCCGGCTGATCGTTTGGGGCTGGTTTTTTACTCCTCTTTGTTTATATTTCTTTGCTTAATGCCTCAGTTGATCGCTAGTGCTGGGGGTTTACTGGCTCAGTTGATCGGTAGTGGGGGGTGTTTACTTGGGCCCTTTGATGATCACTAGTGGGTGGGTTCACTGTCCCCAGTTGATCACTAGTGTTTGGGGTTTACTGCCCCCAGTTTATCGCTAGGTGATGGTTTTCTGTCTCAGCTGACCCCTTGGTACTATTTTTATTTGCCCCGGCCCGATCGTTGGCGGGTGTTTATGCTTCCCCCTTTATCGCTAGTGCTGAAGTTTACTGTCTCAGCTGGGCCGTTGGGACTAGTGTTTTTAAATTTCCTCCGGGTGATCGTTGGCGCTGGTGTTTACTGCCTCGTTGAAACACTAGTGCGTTGTTTTCTGCCTCAAGGGGCGCTAGTGTGGGGGGGGGGGGGGGTTTCCCGCCTCCGTTTATCCATAAATGCTGGTGTTTACTGCCTTTAATTGATCGCTATGCGGTGTTTTTTGCCCCCAGTTGATCCCCCTTTGTGGTGTTTACTGTTCATTGATAAATTTGTGTGGTTCTTACGGGCCCCAGTTGATCGTTAGGGTGGTGTTTTTACTGTTTTTTAGGGTTTATCGCTAAAAGGGCTGGTGTTTACTGCCTCATTGAAACGCTAGTCTGGTGTTTACTGTTCAAATTGGCGCTATGGGTGGTGTTTACTGGGCCCCGTTGATCGCTAGTACTGGTGTTTTTCGCCCAACGGAGGGCTGTCAAGTTAAAAATGCTTTATTAAAGGGTTTTTCCCTCTTTCCGGGGAAAAAACTGAATTTTCAAAGCTACATTTCACTTTCCTTTTTTGTTCCTTTAATCCTCCGAATGTTCTGCAGCTGTTTGGCACCCCTTCCTGAGGGATCTTTAAAAAAATTTTTTAAAAAAGAAAATTGTAAGCCCCACACCCCACAGATATGACAAAACATAAAAAATACTAAGAGGAATCGACAAGGTTTGGAAAAGATTCAGGATGTTTTCCCGAGTGGGGCACGCAACAAGGGGGCACAATTGAAAGTTAAAAAACTCAGATGTATACAGGGATGTTAAAGGAAATTTTTTTTCAGCACAGGGGGTTGTCAGGGAAATGGAATAGTCTGTGAAGTAAAGTAGTGGGGGCAGAAACCATATAAAAACTTGGGAAAAAGAGGGAAAGATAAAGCTCAAGGGGGCCCGGAAAATTTATCAGTAGCAAACCATTTAAAAAGGCGGGGGCCCGGAAACTGGGACTCGATTCCCCGCAGCCACACCTAGGGAGTACCCACACACACACCCAAAAAGGGGTCAAAATTGGAAGTTGAAGACCCCAGATTTAGTCACAGGGATGTTTAAAAAATATTTTTATTTACAGTTGGCAGGGGTGGGGGAAAATCTTTTAGAGGGGGAAGGAAAGGGGGATCCATAAAATAGCCCTTTTAAAAAAGGGGTATGATTTAAAGCTCACGGGTTGGGGTGGCCTATAGCAACCAGTTAAAAAGGGCGGGGCCAGGAGGAAGAATCAAACCCCTGCAAACCCCAATTAGGTGATTACACCCACACACACACCAAAACACACCACACACACACACACACACACACACACACAAAACCGGCTATCACCCCCATCCCCACAGATTCACGTATATCAAATCCCGTGGAACTATTAAAAACGTCATGGAAAAATTTCGTTAAAAAAAAAAAAATGGTAGCGGTGATTTCGTTGAGGGCAAAATTTTAAGAACCCTTTTTGGCAGAGTTGCTTGTGGAAGGCAAATTTTAAAACGAAAAATATTTGGAGGGAAAAAAAAGGCAAAAATTTTTCCGTTTGATGAGAGACTTCATGTTGGGGAGGGAAATATGCCCCGTTTTAAAAAAGAAAATGTCTCGTTTGAAAGCTCACCTGGGGGGCCGCAAAGGGCTGTTCTTGGGCCCGAAAGGGTTTTTTGGAAAATGATATAAATTACTTTTCAAAAAGGAATAAAAATATTTGGGTGAAAAATATTTAAGGACGAAAACCCGAAATCTTAGTTAAAAAAGGGAAAATAATTTTTGAAGTTTCCCTAGGGAAAATTTTTAATAAGTTAAACAAAAAGGGGGCGATCGTTGGAGGATGGAAATTAATATAGATAAATGAAATAATGGACATGTGAAATGTGCACCCCGGGGCACATGAAGAATATAACTGAAATTATATTAAAAATTTAAAAGAAAAGGAGAGAGAGCGCTGAGTTACAAAAAAATTGGGCCCTTCCCGGGAAAAACATTACTTTAAATGAAAAGTGTGATAAATCTTTGCAAAACTAGCAAACTAAAAATTAAAAAAATTCTTTTATATCAAAGATAAGAAAGAATTTAAAAGAGATTTTTATATCTTTCAACAGGGACAAGAGGGCCACTTTTTTAAATTGAGGGGAAAATTTGGGGGTCACAAGGATACAAAAAGCATTAAAATCTACACCTGGGAAAAAACTAAAAAAATATTAGTTCCCAAACCTACTCACACAGTCCCCTTCCGCATGAGAGCAAGAGGCTTGAAAGAGGTTTCAAAAAACCCCCAGTGGGAAAAACAGAGGTGCAGTGGGGAACATTTTGTAAGTGTAAAGGGGGGCCCGGGCTCCCCCGTCCTTTCCCCTTTATTTCTTAAGGGGATTACAAAAACTCCTGACCATCTTCAAGAGAGAACTGGACTAGGGGCTTCCCCTTTAAATCGGACTATGGGGCTTGCAAAAACAGCCTAATTGATCAGGGCCCTCCCAAAGGGGGGGGGTAAAAAAAAAAAAACACAGGGTGTTTGCAAAGAAAAATGGTTTCCCAGAGGGCACTAGGAAAAAATTAAAAAAATTTGGTTTTGATTTTTGTGAATGGGTTTTAAAGGGGAAATAATGTGAAACTTTTTACAAAAGGGCAAAAAAACAAAGGGTGTTTAGCCCGGTCGACATCCATATTCAAAACTGTTCACGTGCTGTCAGCAAAAAATCAGGGCCCTGTTTTCGGGGGCAAGTGTTTTAAGTTTCCAAAAAGGAAACTGAAATACTACCTCATTTCCAGAATTTTAACCCCGGCTGGTTGGTTTTTGTGGGGGCAGCGGGGCCCCCTGCGGGAAAAAGGGCCCCCTTTATGGTTTCAAGAGTTTTCCTACCCCCAGCCTGGCCCCGGGGGCCCGGCTTTTCGTGGCCTACCAGAAATGTGCTTTCCCGGTAGCCCCCTGGTCCTCAAAATCCATCACAAACCCGGTTTATCGGCACTTGGGGAATTTTCTGATTCAATTATATCCTTTTTACATGCGGATATAAGGGGTGAGAAAAAAGTGGGGGGAGTATTGTTTCGTTTAGGAACGAAGTTAAAACCATCTGGCCCCCGTTTTACTTTTTTCTTTTCCACGCATTTTTTTGCGCTTTCATGATCATTATGGTCACTAAAACTATTCCAGGGAAATTTTGCTTTTTTAAAGTGCTTTTAAAAACGGGTAATGGTCTGCTGTATTGTCCTTTTGTTTGGCGTTTTTTTTGATTATTTAAAAATAATAATAAAAAATGTGGGAATGGTTTGGCAGTTATGAAAGGGAAGAACATCCTGGCCCAAAAAAATTTTCATTCCCTGTGATTGGTACTCTGGGTTCTTAGGACCCAATTTAATATTTTTATAAAACCGGGACTTGATCACTTTGGGCCCATAAATTTTTTCGCCCTTACTGCTTTTTTTGTAAGCGGGGAGTACCTTTGGGTTTTTTAACGACGGAATGCCACCTTGTAAGGGGGGATCTTACCAAATTTTTGAAAAGAATTTCCCCGGTTTGGCCTGAAGCAGGAAAAGATTGGGCATTTTGTTAATGGCTTTTTTGGAAAAAATCGGTAGGTTTTTGAATCTCATTTTATGAAAAATTCATTAGGGGTCTTTGATAGGGAAAACTGAATTTTTGAGTCATATTGCCAAATTCAATTTTTATTTTTTCCTTTTTAAAATCATCAATGTATATTTTTTATCCTTGAATAGTAGTTTTTTACGCCCCTGGATTTTTGCCCTACCCAAAAAGTTGGGGTTTAACCGGGGTTTGGGGCACTTTGTGTATGTTTCAAATTTTAAACCCCCCCGTTTAGTCCAGGGTTTTTATGAGAGAACTGGATCAAATCTCCTTAAAAAAACCTTTTCAGCCGGTTTAGAAAAGGGTGTATGGGACCCGCGGGCACTGCCCCAACAATTTTTAAATTTACCAGGTTTTGGGCCGTAGGGAAAAACCCGACTTCATTTTGGGGTGCGAAGGTAACGAAAAAGGGGGAAAAGGGTCCAAAAAGTGTTTCCTTTCACTTTCTGTCCCTTTTTACCTAGTAGTACTAGGGAGGTACCGGGGGTTAGTCGATGTGTTAGATAGGGAAACCCCAAAGAAAGGAAAAAAAAAAAGGTTTAAAAAAAGCAAATGAAAAATGAAAATGGGACTACCCAGCGCTGCATTAAACTGTAAAACCCTAATAAAATATCCCAAAAGCGCACTCCCCTGGTTTTAAAACCCTTTAACCCCCGCTTATAGCACTGTGTATCCCACATAAAAAAGCCAGGTAGAAAGGAAAAAAACAAGGCGTTAAGGGGAAGGTGATTTCTTTATAACCTGGAAGGGGAATGTTGTTGTAGCCTTTCAAATCAACCCCTTTATTCCCCCTACCCCTTTTAAAGGGGGGGGCCTTTTGGGGCTGGGGAAATGGCTTTTTGTTGAAAGAAAATTTCCTGAACAAAGGGAAATTTAAGAGGGCACAGTTTCCCCCTTCGGCTCAGTCCCAAAACCAGGGCCCCCGGGTTTATGGGCCCGTTGAAAAAAGGCTGTTTTTAGGGCCCTTTGGGACCTTTGTCCCCAAAATGGCCGCTACATCATTACGTTAGTGGTATTATTTTATTATAATTATAACTAAGCGCTAATCCTCCAAAGACATACAGCGCACATTTTGGTATACATTACCAACAAGTTGATGAATAAAACACTTGTGCAACATCTGGATGGGCTTTACTTACGAGGTTTTTGTTCAGTCTAATACGGAGGTGATTATTATACTGGAGACAGTATAGAAATGAAGAGGAAACTTCAAAGTGTTCAGTCGCTTAGCTTAGAGGCTCAACTTATGGGCATGATCATCATCTAGTCATTCTAGTGGGTCCCACCCATTTGTAATGCTGTCTTCAACTGCTGCTGCTCTCCTCTGGCTCCAGTACAGAAGTCTCCACAGTCATACCTCTGTTTTAGATACATCGAGGCTAAGAGACTGAACACCTTAAAATTTCTTCAACACTTCTTCCACTATCACCAGTATAACATTCACCTCAGTATTAGACTAAAAAAAACTGCTACACAAGTGCGGCATCTACCTGGAGTGTTTCGAATGTCATCTTCCCTACGGCTCGCTCCCAGACCAGACCTCCCTGGGCATCAGGGCCTGATCAACCAGGCCCTAGGTGTTGTGCATATGCCTTATTCGCCAATTTGTTGGTGTTATGTACCTTTAATGTAATATTTGTCCGAGCAACACTATGGAATCTTAGTACATAGGATTTCTACACCTTTATTTTTGGTGGGGAGGGGGGGGGGAATTATTTTGTTCACGAGGCAAACACAAACTTTGGGTTTCTGGTTCAATATGGTTTCGAAGGGACTGTACATTGTCATTTTTTGCCAAACTTTTTTCCTTTCTGTCAATAAAAAATCTTTGGGGGTTTGAATGGTTGTGGATAGCTATTATGTTTTAGCTATTTCAGCTGACTTGAACCTCCTGGTTTCTTTCAAGATGTTTGCGAGGCACTTTGGTTATATCATTGTTTATTTTCATATTAGTATATATCATTTATTTGTTGTTGGTATATAAGGCTTCTGTCGTTTGCAGAGGCAAAACGACATAAGCCTTTTGTTAAGGGATTATAACTTTTTTGGATGGTGAAATTTGCATGTCACGCCTGTTTTATCAGACATTCCATGATTACAAACATCCCAACAAATTTCCTTTGGGTGTATTTATGAGTTTTTTTGGCCCCTGATTCGCTATTTTTGGTTTATACTAGAATGCGATGATTAATGTTTTGAAACTGTGATGATTAATGATTTTCCCTTTTCTGTGCCCGGGCGATCATGAACTAATAAGATTTGCTACTTTAGAGAGGGTTTAAAAAAAGA
>NW_026467576.1:0-12717 GCF_026875155.1 Cherax quadricarinatus
TCAGGTTTTTGCACGTCAGTTAGCCAAGGCTAACCTAAAGACAGCTCAAAGCAAGATGAAACAGAGTATGACAGAAGTGCACAATCCGCTCCTTCCATCCAGGAGACAAGGTGTTGGTGCAGGAACTATACCTGGCCACACCTTGAAGCTAGATTTACGGGACCTATGCAGATTGTAAGTAGATTATTGATGTAAATTAGTGTGTAGCTCCCATTGATAAGACCTCAAAAACTAAAACTTACCACATTAATCAATTAAAGCTTTCATACACCAGATAAAGTCCCAGTAATGATCTGTCCTCTACCTCTGAGGACAACTCTGACTCTTTGCACTCTATCTCTGAAATTAATATTAAAACTTTCAAATTCTGTCCTCCTCAAGGATCCTAGCCCTTTAATGGAGGGATTATCTGAAACGCAAGCAACAAATTTAACTGAGCTTCTACAGTCAATCCTAATATTTTTTCGGATGTGCCGAAAAAATGTACGTTAGGTTACCATGATGTAGATTGGGAAACTCTAAACCAATTTAAACTCTCCCCCTACAGAGCTAATCCTGAAAAGCAAAGGCTACTTCAGCAGGAAGTAGAATTTTGTTAAAGCATGGTTTAGTGAGGAGTCATCTAGTCCATGGGCTTCACCGTGCATCCTTGTGAAGAAGGCTGATGGAGGGTTTCGTATGTGACAGACTACCGTAAAGTGAACGAGGTCACAATTACAGATGCTTACCCTCTTCCTCGTCTGGATGACGTAATTGACTTTGTGGGTAAGGCTACTTTTGTGTCCAAATTAGATCTCCTTAAAGGCTACTATCAGGTACCTTTGACAGATAAGGCGAAGGAAATCTCTGCCTTCGTAATTCCAGGAGGTCATTATCAATACACAGTTACCCCTTCGGAATGACAAATTCCCCCTCTTCATTCCAGAAACTTATCCATCAGGCTATTAAAGGACTTGAAGGCACGGCAGCGTACCTAGATGATATTGTTGTGGTGTCTGATACTTGGGATCAACACCTACTTAGACTTAAGGCTCTTTTGAGACCTTAAGAGTTCCCATTTAACAGTTAATTTATCTAATCTTCCTTTGGCCAGCCACTGTCACTTTTCTAGGCCATGAAGTAGGTAGTGGTAAAGTTGCACCTAAACTTGCTAAAGTTCTTTCTATTAAAGATTATCCAGTTCCTCATGATAGGAAATCTCTTCAACGTTTCCTAGGCATGATAGGATTTGCAGAAGATTCTGTAAGAATTTCTCAGATATTGTAGCCCCTCTTTACCTCTCTTACCAGTCACAAAGTTCCCTTTAATTGGACTCCAGACTGTAACACTGCTTTTAATAAAGCAAAAGATTATTGTGTACTGCACCCATTCTCTTGTCTCCAAGCATTCTCCAAACCTTTTTCATTACAGGTTGATGCTTGTGAGTCTGGGTTGGGCAGTACTATTACAAATCGGGGAACAAAGAGTTGCAGCCTGTAGCATACTTTTCAGCCAAGTTCCAGCCACATCAGAGGGCTTACTCTACCATTGAAAAAAGACCTCGCGCTGGTACTGCTTTGGAGCATTTCGATGTTTATGTGGGCCAGACATCGCAGGTGGTCACAGTCTACAGTGATCACAATCCTCTAGTATATCTCCAAGCCATGAAGAACCACAACACAAGGCTTATGCGCTGGACGCTAAGGCTGCAGCCCTATAATATTTCATTAAAATATATTGCCGGCAAAGAAAATATGTTGGCAGACTCTTTAATCTAGAGTCTAAATTTTATTTATTTAGGTTAGGATGTTATTTGTGGTAACCCCTTTCAGCTCTTTTTTTTATTTCCCTGGTGTGGTTTTTTTTTTTAGTGAGGGATGCGGGCTACCCTCCGCCTGTATCTTGGACCTATGCTAGCCTGTCTGACTGCTGTCCCCCTCTAAGTTTTAGGGTTGGCTTTTGGTTCACGAGAAAAGCTGAGCTTTCTAAGAGTTGGATGGTGGCGAGGGAAGGGAGCAGGTCCCATTATTTTGTTGCCATGGCGGCACGGTTACCACTGGGAGGTGGCAGCCTAATCCTGAGCCTTCTCGGGGTGGGGGTGTGGCATGAAAGAGTACGTAACCTTTATTCGGCGCATGTACACACCCTCATTTACAGGCTATTCCCCCAAAACCAGCGAACCTGTTTGCTAAGAATTGATGATGGGGCCCCGTCGTTCAATTGTGACCAGGTTCTAGCCAATAAGAAGAATGGTTTTGGCAATTGCAGAGGTTATGTGGGAGCGCTCCTCCTGTCTGCCCTTGTCATATCCCATTCTAGAGCTGGGTTGAAGCACGGTCTGCTATCTTGTGGCTTCTATTTCTGCTTTGCTTACCGTGGAGTGCACTATACTTATCACTGTACATAGTGTACATATTGCTGTTCTAAATTGGTGAAGGATAATATAAGTCTAAACTTTTTCTACTGTGTTTATTTGCTCCCATTACACCAGGGGTAACAGGCCATTTGGAATCCAGGGTTGTAATTGTGGGTGAGTTAGAGAAGACAAAATGTTATGTGATCTTAATAAAAGTATAGATAATTTTAGTGATCTTGACGTAAGCGACCTTAATTTTTAGTGATCTTGGTTATGATGTTTTAAGCGAATGTGCCCCCAACCCCACCCCTCTTACAAAAATGTGTGATGTTTAGTGATTCTGGTGGTGAGGTTATAGAATTTGGTAACCGTCTTGTTGTGGTGATCTTAGATATTGGGAGACTACAAAGGTTGAAAACAAGGTGTTTGGGTGTGACGTCACTGATCACCAAGTAAACACAGGTTGGAGTGTGCCGATCTGGGGAGGTGTCCCTATCTTGTGCCGGCATGTGTTGGGGTTAGTGAGAGGTGAGTTATTAGTTATTGGCAAATATTGCAAGGAGTTGGTGATTGTGATTTTTGTGTGAATGTTTATAAAAAATGAGTATTTTCTGCAATCTTGGTGGTTTTGAGGTGAGTGATCATGGATGTTAGTTGATGTTTCCTTTTGTGTGTACATGATATGTTTTCACTTGGTGGTGATCCTGTTGAAAGTTTTCAGTGTTGTTTGGAAAATGTTCAAAGGTGTTTGAGACTATTCAAATGATTTATGAGAATGTTTTTTGCGCTCATGTTATATAATAGTTTGAGTTGAGTGGGATCGTCTTGGTTATAGTGATTTGAGGGGATTTCTATAAAATTGGTGTTAGTTGGTGGTGTTGATATTAGTTTCTGGTGATTTTTAGTGGTGCTTGGGCAGTATTCAGTGCTGTTTTGGTAGTATTCACTGGTGTTTTGGGAGCATTCAGAGCAGTTTAATGATGTTCTTGAATGTGTTCAAATGATGTTTTTGGGGAAGTATTCAAAGGCTGTGATGGTGCTTTTGGTTGTTGTTCAACGTAAGTGTGGTGTGTGTGTTGTGTGTGTGTTCGTTTTGGGTAAATGTCTTCATTGACATAAGTGTATGAGTTAGTTTTAGTGATAATGTTTTGTAAAGGCTGGAGACTGAGGGAGTAGTTTGGTGGATGAGTTGTAATTTCGGTAATGAAATGTGTAAGTGTAGATGAATTAGCGATGTCAAATCTTATTTGGTCGGAGGAGTATTCAAAATGATATTTTGGAAAGTAGTTCCGATCAATGATCTTCGAAATGTTCTAAGTAATTTGGATGTGGTTTCAGTGTTGCTGGAAATGTTCAAAGGTGGTTTTTGTGAGTATTCAAATGATTTATGCGAGTGTTTTGATGGTGTTTCAAAGTAATCTAGGTTTGTTCTGTAGTGGATGGATATAGGATGTTGATGAGAGAATATTTCTTAAGAGATACTGAGAAGAGGTGGTCTTCAATTGATGTATGAGAGAGTGTTTTTTGAAGGTGTTCAAGTAAGTGTGGTTCTGTGTGTTAAGTGTTTGCAGAAATTGGTAATCCTCTTTGTTTACAGTGATTTGAGGGGATTTGTGTGAGAAATGGGTTTTAGCTGGTGATTGTTGATCCCATAGTTTCTGGTGATTTTGGTGGCGTTTTGGCTGTATTCGTTGATATTCAGTGGTAGTATTTCAGTGGTGTTTTGTATTTTGGGAGTACTCAAATGTTTGTTTGAGACTATTCAAAGTGTTTTGAAGGTGTTCAAAATGATGTGCAGAGTATTTTTGAAACAAAAAAAAAGGTATTCAGTGGTGTTCTGGTGATTTGGCGGTGTTTATTGATGTATGAGAGTGTTTTGGATTGTTCAAAGCAAGGTTGTGGTGTCTAGTGTTTTGCGTTTTGGTAATGGCTATTAAGTGAAAGAGTTAGTTTTTTTTGTGCTAATGTTGTAAAAATTCTGGAAAATTTTGTTGTGGGAATAGTTTGGAGGCTGAGATGTTTATTTAATGAAATATGTAAGTGTGGTGAGTTAGAAAATGTCAAAAGGTATTTGGGAATATTCAAAAATGATATTTTGGAAGTGATCCAATGTTGTTTGAAAGTATTCCATTGTTGTTTGGAGAATTGGTTCAACACGATGTTTGAGAATGGCTTTGACGGTGTTCAAAGTTAATTTGGGTTGATGAGAGATATTTCTTAACAGTTATGAGAAAAAGTTTGTGTGTTGTGTGTGTGTGTGTGTGTGTGTCGTGTATGTGTGTGTGCTGTGTGTGTGTGTGTGTGTGTCGTGTGTGTGTGTGTGTATGTGTGTGTGTGGTGTAGTGTGTGTGTGTGTGTGTGGGGTGTGTGTGTGCTGTTGTGTGTGGGTATGTGATGTGTGCCTTGTGTGTGTGAGTGTGTGTGTGTATTTTGATGTGAATTAGTAAAAATGGAAAAAAAATTTGGGTTTTAAAGAGGAAAATTGTGTATTAGTGTCATCTGAGAAAAGTTTGAGAGTGATATTTGTATCTTTTGGGTTGAATCGAGACAGGTGAATTGTGTGTTGAATAGTGTCGTTGTGACCTGAATCTGTTTCTTGTCATTGGTGATGAAAAATTTTTGGCAGAGGATTCTTTTCGTCATAATATGTAAATTATGACTAGTGAAGTGATCGAGAAGTGTTAAAGCTGTAAGTGTTGTGGTGTACTTTTTCTGATGATATTTGTTAAACGAGAAAGAATTTGTGGTTTGAGTGTAAATTGGTCTTGTTAGGGATGTTGGTGGGAGAGTGAGGTGTTGGGAGATGCTTGGTGGGAGAGTGAGGTGTTGGGAGATGTTGGTGGGAGAGTGTGGTGTTGGGAGATGTTGGGGGGGGAGAGTGAGGTGTTGGGAGTTTGGTGGGGAGTGGGGTGTTGGGAGATTTTGGGGGAGAGTGAGGTGTTGGGGATGTTGGGGGGAGGTGGGTGTTGGGATGTTGGGGGAGAGTGAGGTTTTGGGAATGAGTTTGGTGGGTGTGAAGAGGTGGGGTTTTGGGGGGGGGGGAGAAGGGGTAAGAAAGGATTGTTTTGGAATTTTTTTAAATTTGGGGGGGGTTATACTGAATTTAATGGAAATTGTGGAAAATATATATTAGTTCTTTTGAGAAAAGTGGTTATAATTTTGAAGTGTTGTGGTGATTTTTGGGAAAAGTAGTTTGACTGAAAATTGTGTTATGGTGTGGGTTCAAGTTGTTGGAGGGAATGGGGGGGTTGGGTTTAGTAAAAGAAATGCGGGGAGATGGGGAAGGGGGGGTATCAAAGGATTGTATTAGAATTTTAATGAAATGGGGGGATTTTACTGAAATTTAAAGTATTATGTAAAAAAAAATTTTAAAAGAAAAAATGAGTAAGCATATCTAGCCATAAATTCTCTTTGGTAGAACTGAGTGCTGGTGTTGAGGTAGTGAGAAAAGGGGTTATTCGTGGGTCTGACCAGAGATTTTAATTGAAGGAAAAATCAGAAAAGATTCGCTTGGCGTCCTTCCCAGTCGGCAGATGTTGGGGGTATTAAAAAAATGGGAATTTATTTGGGCAACCCGGGGAATTAAGATGAAAATTGTATTAGTGTCATTTATGAAATTTTTTTTGAAAAATTGGAACATGTGAACTTTTGGGATTTTTATTGAGGAAAACGTTTCGCCACACGTGGCTTCATCGGTCAACGTAGGGGAAAATTTGAAGAACGGAGGAGAATGAGGTAATGGGTCCTAACCTTGACGTGTGTTCAGTCCATCATCTTAAATAGAATACGAAACTTTTCCCTAATAAGATACCCAAGAGTTCACATGGTTAATTTATTAACATGTCGGTTTCTGAACCATTCATTACAAAAAAAAATTTTATCGAATGGGGAAAAAAAAGTGAAAAAAAGGAAAAAGTGTGGTTGGGGTTTTTTGTGAACAAGGATGCCCAAAAAAAATTTTTAAGTTGGGGTTTTTGAGGTTGTTTGGGACGACTGATTCGCTGTTGGCTGGTGTGTGGGTCACATGTGAGTCAATGCCGCTGAGTAAAAAAAGGTGGGGGGACGTCATGATGCGAGGAAGTTACTAGACCTGCAAAAGGGAGGGCCCAAAAAAAATTTTAAGGAAGTGGAGGGAAAAAACTTTGTATTATTGATATCAAGAAAAGTTAAACCAAGGAGGGTGTCTTGACCGAGGAGGTGAATCAGGGTTTTTGGGGGGGATGGAAGGGGAGGGTTTTGGGGGGGGAGGAGGTGTTGATCCCAGGAGTTGGAGAACAGGAAAAAGGAAATTTTTTTGGGAGATGGGGGGAAATCTTGATCCAGGGGAAATGGCAGGGATATTTGGCATAGAGGGTTGGGGAGATGGATGTGGGTGGAGGGGGGGTTGGGTGAGGAGGTGTTGATAGAGGAGTTGGAGACTGCAAGAAAATCGAAAAAAAATTAAAATTTTTGGGGGGGTGGAGAGGGTGGTTTTGATCCAAAGGAAAATAGAGCAGGAATTTTTTGGCATGACGGTATGGGGGGATGGAAGTGGGGGGTGGGGGGGTGTGAGGGAGGGTGTTGATCCCAGGGGATGGAGCAGAGATATTGGGTTTTAGAGGGGGATGGGTGGGGGAGGTGATCTTGATCCAGGAGATGGAGAACACAGAAAATGAAAATTTTGGAGGGGTGGAGGGGAAATTTAAATCTTTTTATTACTGATTGGCCGAAATGACAGTATGCCAGGGAGGGGGGTTTATTACCCGGGGGGTGGGTTTTCTTGCTAACTAGTTGAGGGGGTTTTTAGGGCTTTAAAAATGGATTAGTTAGAGGTATGGTTTTGAAATGTAAATAAAGAGTTGGATAATTGACTTATTCTGATATTAAAAATCTTAATTGTAAATGTCATGGAGAATCTGGGGGATGTAATTTAGAAATTGTGTAAAAAAAAAAAGTGAATAGGAAAAATGTGCAGAAGAAAAAACATATGTGGTATTTTTTGCTAACAAACGAAAGGGAAGAAATAAAATTAATGAACTACGTTTGGTAGATGTGCTGGGCTTTGTTTCATTGCATTAAATGAAAAGTGGTTGTTTTTAAAAAAATCGGGTAGACTGTGAGTTTAAATTAGGGATTTAAATTGTTAAAGTGGATTGATGTAATGGGAAGGGGGGGGAGTTGCATTTTATGTTTGAGAAAATATTAAATTTTTGCATAAAAGAGGATAAAATAGTGGAGCAGTAACAGAGTTGTTTGGGTAAGTTCGTGGAGGGCAAGAAAAACTAATTCTAGGGTAATTTTCCGACCCCCTGGTTTGGTCACGATAGAGGGGACTTTTTGGGACGAAATTATTAGGGTTTTGGGGACCAGAACTAGTCATAGTAGGGGACTTTAACTTTAGTAAATTGCTGGAATTCTTTGACAGGTAATCTAGAGTCAGTGATTTTTAGGGAAAAACAGTTCGGGACTGTTTTTAAAAAAGAGGTAACTGAGCCTCCCGGGGGGTTATAAATTGCGCCCTAGTCTTGTCAATGGGGGAAAAACATCGTGATAATCTGGAGTTTCACTAAAAGAGTTGGCGCAAGTGATCAAAAAATCCATCATTTTTTGCAAAATTTGGGGAAATGCAAAAATAATGATAATACAGTAAAAACCCCTGATTTCGTTCTGCCGATTTAATGACTTAGGGAATTGTTAATCTTGATTGGGGTTATTGCTAAGTTTTATTGACGATAATCTACTTTAAATATGAAGGGTTGCTTTTTGTTGTTTTTTATAATGTACAAGTGCCCAGAGATATACATTCCCCAGAGAGAAATTAGGTCTAATAAAACGATCCCAAATGGGAAAACAGGAGGCAAAATCTTATTAGGGGGAAATGGGGAATTTTATAGGCGCATCGGGAGAGGAGAGGTAAACCCTTACTGCCAATAGTTCATTTTAAAAGAGAAAAAAAAAATGCGTTAAAAAAAGGCTAAACGTGACTTAAAATTAGAGTTGTAATGAATCAAAGCTAAACCAAAGGGGGTTCTTTAAAGTGTATAGGACAAAGGGTGATGGAAAAGGGGGACCTTGAAAACTGGGAATGGCAGCTGACGGTAATGAAGGAAATGTGTTCCTTATTTAATGACTTTTTTTTTGTCAGTTTTTACACGGGAAGATGTAAATGAAATTCCCGTTTTTAACAAATATTTAGTTCTTAGAATTTAAGTTAGCTAATATTACGCACGGGGACATGGTATTAAACGATAGACAAACTAAAACAAAATATCCCCGGGCCCCGGAGTTGTTTTCGGGGTACTTAAGGAATGCAGATGGAGCTTAGTAGAAAATTAACGAGTGTATTCAATGCGTCCACCCTTACGGTGTTGTGCCAGAGTTGGGGAAAGGGGCTAATGGGGTTTTCCTATTTCAATCAGGGGATAAGTCCACTCCTTCAAATTACCGCCCAAATAAGCCTGACATCTTTAGTGGGAAGTTATTAGAATCAATTATAGCTGTTTTATCGAAGTCACCTTGAAGAGCATAACTTGATAAAAACTCAACATGGATTCACGAGAGGTCGTTCCTGCCTGACAAACTTATGCGTTTTTTCAATAGAACATTTGGGCAGTTGCAGTGAAGGAATCGATATTGTTTTTTTGGATTTTATTTAAACCCTTCAAAAAAAGTACCTCAAAGGACTTTTGAGAAAAAGTGGCAGCTCTGGTATAGGAGGTAAAAGTTCTGCTGGATTGGGGATGGCTTACCAATAGAAAGAGGGTTCCTTTAATGGAGTGAAATCTGAATGGGAATAGCACTAGGGCTTTCCAAAGGTCAGTTTTTGGCCCTCTTTTGTTCATAATTTAATTAATGACCTTGATGAAAGGTTTACGGGGAGTGAGTAAATTTGGTGATACAAAGATGGGGCCGTAAAATTTCATCGAGGAGTATCAATGAACTCCGGACGATTTGGACAAATTAATGTCTTGGGCTGAAAAATGGGGATGAAGTCAATGTGGATAGTGTAAAGGTACTTGCCCTTGGTAAGAAAATAACCCTCGAAACATAAACTAGGTGAAGTAGAGCTTGATCTAAAGAAGTGAAAAAGACTTGGGGGTTGGTAAGCAGAAAACTAAAGCCAACAGCAGTGCCTAGTGTGTGCAAAAAGGAACAGATTACTTGGATTTTTTCAAGAAATATAAGTAAAGAAGTCCAAAAGTTGTTAGGTAAAGACACATAGCAAAAGTTAGGTATCTTTTTATGAAAGTTTTTGCCTCACAGAAGGTTTTTCGTCGAGTACGAAAGTTGATAAAGCAGAAAAATATTGAAGACGATGTAATCGTCCCTCACCCTTAAAGTTTTTAGGGGTCAGTCCCTCGTCTGGAGAAGAGAAATTTTTCCATAGTATGAAACTATGGAGATGAAAGTGACAGAATGGAGCTTTTTTTTGCGCCAAGAGGTGAGCGTTTGGCCACTGGAGAGGAAAAACTCGAAGTTGAAAGGTCGGTCCCCTCAAACCCGCCCCTCTCATGTGGAAGTTGTTGAAGTTTTTGCAGGTCGACCAAAATACCCCTTTTGTTTCAGTGTTGACAGATGAACATTAAAAAGGTATAAATACGACAGGTTTTAGGTAAAAACACATATGAACGTTAGGTTCTTTTTATGAAAAAGTTTCGCCTCCCGAAGGCTTTTCAGTGAGTACAGAAAAATTTTAGAAGCAGAAGTTTAAGACGTGTAACAGTCCATACCCTTAAAATTTTTAGGGGTTTAGTCCCCAGTCGGAGAAGGCATTGTTCCCTAGTTGAAAAAAATATGGAGGAAAATGACAGAAATGGGTTTTTATAGCGCCCCCGGGGGGCGTAGGCCCTAGGAGAGGTAGAACTCGAAGTTTAAAATCAGGTCCCTCTCAAAACCAGCCCCTCTCACTAGTGGAAGTTGTTGAAGTTGAGCAGGCTGTCCAAAATACCTTTGTGCAGTGTCTGACGATGAACATTAAAAATGGAAAATACCCACAGGTTGTTAGGAAGGGCAATATGAACAGTTAGGTATCTTTTTTTGAAACGTTTGCCTACACGAAGGCTTCTTAGTCGATACAGAAAAATTTATGAAGCAGAAAAATATTGAAAACGATGTAATCAGCCTCACCCTTAAAATTTGAGGTGGTCAGTCCCTCGTCTGGAGAAGGCTTGTTCATGTAGAAACAAAATGGAGATGAAGTGAAGAATGGAGCTTTTTATAGGCCCAAAAGGTGAGCGTAGGCCCCTAGGAGAGGTAAGAACTCAGAAATTGAAAGGTCAGGTCCCTTAAATCCGCCGCTCTCATAGTGGAAATTGTGAAGTTGATTTAGGCTGTACCAAGATACCCTTGTGTTGCAGTGTCTGGAAAGATGACATTAAAATGGTTTTAAAATACCGCAGGTTTTAGGTAAGACACTATGCAACGTTAGGTATCTTTATTATGAAAGTTTCGCCTAACAGAAGGCTTCTTCAGTCGAGTACAGAAAAGTTGATAGAAGCGAAGATACTTGAAGACGATGTAAACAGTCATCACCCCTTTAAAATTTTGAGGTGGTAGTCCTCAGTTGGAGAAGGATTGTTCCCTAGTATGAAAAATATGGGGATGAAATGGCAGAATGGAGCTTTTTATAGGCCCAAAAGGGGGAGGTGGCCACTGGGAGAGGTAAGTCAGAAGTTGAAAGGTCGGTCCTTCAAACCAGCCGCTTCCTAGTGGAAGTTGTTGAAGTTGATTGCAGGTCTGTACCCGATACCCTTGTGTTGCAGTGTCGAAGACTGAACATTAAAAATGGGATAAAAAAACCGACAGGTTGTTAGGTAAGCACATTTGGGAAAAGTTAGGTATCTTTATTATGAAACGTTTCGCCCCCAAAGAAGGCTTCTTCAGCGAGTACAGAAATTGATTTGGGAAGATCTTTAAGACGATGTTTTCGTCCATCCCCCTTTAAAATTTTGAGGTGGTCAGTCCCCCAGTCTGGGAAGGCATTGTTCCCTAGTATGAAACAATTTGGGGATGAAGTGCAAATGGGGCTTTTTATGCGCAAGGGTGGAGTGGCCATGGAGGGTAGAACTCAGAAAATTGAAAGGTAGGTCCCTTCAAATCCAGCCGCTCTCCTGTGGAAGTGTTGAAGTTGATTGCAGGGCTGTCCAAAACCCTTGGTTGCAGTGTCTGAAGACTGAAATTAAAAAGGTAAAAATACCCACAGGGGTTTTTTGGTAAGACACTATGCACAGTTAGGTATCTTTTTATGAAAAATTTCGCCTACACAGAAAGGTTTTCAGTCGAGAAGAAAGTTTATAGAACGAAGATACTTGAAAAAGTGTAATCGTCCATCCCCCTTAAAATTTTGAGGTGGTCAGTCCCCCAGGGGAAGAGATTGTTCCATAGTATGAAAATTGGAGAGAAGTGACAGAAGGAGCTTTTTTTAGCGCCAAGGTGGACGTAGGCCACTAGGAGAGGTAAGAACTCAGAAGTTGAAAGGTCAGGTCCCCCTTTAAATCCCGCCGCTTCATAGTGGATTGTTGAAGTTGATTGCGGGGTACCAAAATACCTTGTGTTCAGTGTTGACGATAACATTAAAATGGTTAAAATACCCACGGGTTTTTAGGTAAGCACATATGCAACGTTAGGTATCTTTTTATGAACGTTTCCTACACAGAAGGCTTTTTTCAGTCGAGTAAGAAAGTGATAGAAGCAGAAGATATTTAAAACGATGAACAGTCCCTCACCCTTAAAGTTTTGAGGTGGTCATCCTCAGTTGGAGAAGGGGCATTGTTATGTATGAAACAATATGGGATGAAGTGACGAAGGAGCTTTTTATAGCGCCAAGAGGGGGAGACGTAGGCCACTAGGGGGAGGTAAAAACTCAGAGTTGAAAAGGGGGTCCCTCTAAATCAGCGCTCTACTAGTGGAAGTTGTTTAAGTTGATTGCAGGTCTGTACCGATACCCTTGTGTTTCAGTGTCGACGACTGACATTAAAATGGTATAAAATCCGAAGGTTGTTTTGGGAAGCCTAGCAACAGTTGGTATCTTTATTTGAAACGTTTCGCCTACACAGAGGCTTTTCAGTCGAGTCAAAAGTTATAGAGCGAGATATTGAAGGATGTAATCAGCCATACCCCTTAAATTTTGGGTGGTCAGTCCCTCAGTCTGGAGAAGAGCATTTTCCATAATATGAAACAATATGGAGAGAAGTGACAGGGTGGGTTTTTTAGCGCCAAGGGTGAGACGTGTTTTACCTAAAAAACCCGTCGGTATTTTATACCCTTTTAATGTTCAAACTGTCGACACTGCAAAAAACCCAAGGGTATCTTTGGGAAGACCTGCAATCAACTTCGACAACTTCCACTAGTGAGGGGGTGGATTTGGAGGGGCCCAAATTGAGTTCTTACCTCCCTTTCCCCGT
>NW_026467577.1:0-11631 GCF_026875155.1 Cherax quadricarinatus
AAAGACCAGGCCACAATCTGATGGTCAAAAATAATATAACATATATATTATAGATGGGGTCCACCTCGGGTGTAAACTGTGGGACCCATAACCTCGGAGAAGGGGATAAAAAGGCTTCAAGGAAAAATATGTGTGTGTGTGTGTGTGTGAAATATATATATATATATATATTACAAAGTGGGAGTTGTCCCCAGCTGCTCTTTGCTGAGACACTGTGCTCTTGGAGATTCTGAAGAGAAGTTGCAGAGGTTGGTGGATGAATTTGTAGGGTGTGCAAAAGAAGAAAATTAAAAGTGAATACAGGAAAGAGTAAGGTTATGAGGATAACAAAAAGATTAAGTGATGAAAGATTGAATATCAGATTGGAGGGAGAGAGTATGGAGGAGGTGAATGTATTCAGATATTTGGGAGTGGACGTGTCAGCGGAATGGGTCTATGAAAGATGAGGTGAATCATAGAATTGATGGGGGAAAAAGAGTGAGTGGTGCACTTAGGAGTCTGTGGAGACAAAGAACTTTGCCCCTTGGAGGCAAAGAGGGGAATGTATGAGAGTATAGTTTTAAACCAACGCTCTTATAGGGGGTGTGAAGCGTGGTGATGAATTTGCAGCGAGGAGAAGGCTGGAGGCAGTGGAGATGTCATGTCTGAGGCAATGTGTGGTGTGAATATAATGCAGAGAATTTGTAGTTTGGAAGTTAGGAGGTGTGGGATTACCAAAATTTGTTGTCCAGAGGCTGAGGAAGTTGTTGAGGTGGTTCGGACATGTAGAGAGAATGAGCGAAACAGAACGACTTCAAGAGTGTATCAGTCTGTAGTGGAAGGAAGGCGGGGTAGGGGTCGGCCTAGGAAGGGTTGGAGGAGGGGGTAAGGGGGTTTTGTGTGCGAGGGGCTTGGACTTCCACAGCATGCGTGAGCGTGTTTGATAGGAGTGAATGGAACAAATGGTTTTTAATACTGACGTGCTTTTGGGAGTGTGAGCAAAGTAACATTTATGAAGGGTTCAGGGAACCGGCAGCCGGACGTTGAGTCCGGAAGGAAGAAACAGTGCCTACTCTGAAGGAGGGGTGTTAATGTTGCAGTTAAAAACGGGAAGTGTAAAGCACCCTTCTGGAAAGACATGATGGAGTATGATGGTGAAAGTTTTCTTTTTCGGGCCACCCGCCTTGGTGGGAATCGCCGGGTGATAATAATAAAATATAAATAAATATATATAATATATATTTAAAATATATATATATATAAATAATATAATAATAATATATAAATATATAAATATATATAATATATATATAAAATATGTCGTCCCAAATAATAAGACTTGCTATTTGGCTAATACATGCACTTCTTGCCAAATAGGGCAAGAAAAAATGTGTATGCAATAATTTCTAAAAAAAAAATCATTTCTGAATCTAACGAAAAAAAATAATTCATTGGTTTGTTTTTTATTAAGTTATTGTAAGCTTATAAAAATATTTTAGTTGGATTAGGCTAAATAAAACTGCGCTAGTTATAATGTTAGGTATGTTTTCCAATGCTTTGGTAAAAAATCATTAATTTTTTAATCAACTTAAATAAAAAAAAAAAATATCTAAATGTAAAAGAGAAAATTTTGGAAAAGATTTAATTTTAAATGAGTTCTGCTAACTGATCCGTAAGATCAAAGAAAATATGAATGTTTTAATTTCAGTGATACGGTTCGATAATCAAGCAATGCCCATAACTTTTCTTTTGTAGTACCATCGCTTCTAACGAACCCCTTAACACAGTGGTCCAAACTGGGGTAATGGAGAGTAAGGTAGTAATGGTAGAGTAATGCTCTCTCTAGACTGTAAGAGAGCATTACTCTACTATTACTCTCATTACCCCCATTTGGAACCACGCATTAACATATGCGTGTCGGGGCCGGGGCAGGTTTGTCATTTTTTTTTCCCATGGTGAATCACTAACAACATCTACTGACCTTTTAAAGCCATGACTTTTGAGGCGGGGATTTGGAGTTGGTCCACGCACTTTTTTTTTTTTTTTTTTATTACCGGTATTCTCTCCGGCCCGGTCTTTCCGTAGTGCCCCGGGCTTGCTCCCTATCTGGGAGGCCCCTTCGAACTTAAGTCTCCCAAATGGAGGAGGTACAAGTACCTCCTCATCTTGGGCCAAGGTCCCAAGGCCTAGCCACATTCCCCGCCCTCACGGGGCTCGTAGGGAGAAGCTAGCCTTGGTCTGCCAAATCTACCCCGCCTCAAGGGCTTGGGATGGCAGTCTTATGAGCTGCAGAGGGGTAGCAACTCAAACCTACGGCACGTTTGTTGAAGTACCATAAACGAGCCCGGGGTTTGGGGCCAGTGCTTCGGGCGGCACTTGAGACGAATCCTGTCCCCTAGCAGCACCCTGCACGGGCCTGTGGTAGCTGAATCCTGTCCCCTAGCACACCCCGCGCTCCTGGTAGCTGAATCCTGTCCCCTAGCAGCACCCTGCGCGGGCCGGGGTTTACCTGAACCCTGTCCCCAAGCACACCCTGCGCTGCTGTGGAAACTGAATCCTTCCCTACAGACCCGCCTCCCTTGGGTACAATCCTGTCCCCTAGCAGCACCTGCCTCCTGTGGTAGCTGAACCTGTCCCCTAGCAGCCCCTGCCGGCCTGTGGACTGAATCCTGTCCCTACAGCACCCGCGCGCTGGGGTTTAGCTAACCCTGTCCCCTACAGCACCCTGGCGCTGCCTGTGAGCTGAATCCTTCCCCAGCAGCACCCTGGCTGCCTGTGGTAGCTGAATCCTGTCCCCTAGCAGCACCCTGCGCTGCCTGTGGTAGCTGAACCTGTCCCCTAGCAGCACCCTGCGCGGGCCTGGGGTCTATCCTGTCCCCTAGCAGCACCCTGCCTGCTGTGGAGCTGAATCCTGTCCCCTGCAGCACCCTCCGCTGCCTGTGGTAGCTGAATCCTGTCCCCTAGCAGCACCCTGCGCTGCCTGTGGTAGCTGAATCCTGTCCCCTAGCAGCACCCTGCGCTGCCTGTGGTAGCTGAATCCTGTCCCCTAGCAGCACCCTGCGCTGCCTGTGGTAGCTGAATCCTGTCCCTACAGCACCCTGCGCTGCCTGTGTGTAAGCTGAATACTGCCCCCCTAGCAGAAACCCTGCGCTGCCTGTGGTAGCTGAATACTGTCCCCTAGCAGCACCCTGCGCTGCCTGTGGTAGCTGAATACTGTCCCCTAGCAGCACCCTGCGCGTTGCCTGTGGTAGCTGAATACTGTCCCCTAGCACACCCTGCGCTGCCTGTGGTACTGAATCCCTGTCCCCTAGCAGCACCCTGCGCTGCTGTGGTAGCTGAATACTGTCCCCTACAGCACCCTCGCGCTGCCTGTGGTAGCTGAATCCTGTCCCCTAGCAGCACCCTGCGCTGCCTGTGGTAGCTGAATCCTGTCCCCTAGCAGCACCCTGCGCTGCCTGTGGTAGCTGAATACTGTCCCCTAGCACACCCTGCGCTGCCTGTTGGTAGCTGAATCCTGTCCCCTAGCAGCACCCTGCGCTGCCTGTGGTAGCTGAATCCTGTCCCCTAGCAGCACCCTGCGCTGCCTGTGGTAGCTGAATCCTGTCCCCTAGCAGCACCCTGCGCTGCCTTGGTACTAAAATCCTGTCCCCTAGCAGCACCCTGCGCTGCCTGTGGTAGCTGAATCCTGTCCCCTAGCAGCACCCTGCGCTGCCTGTGGTAGCTGAATCCTGTCCCCTAGCAGCACCCTGCGCTGCCTGTGGTAGCTGAATCCTGTCCCCTAGCAGCACCCTGCGCTGCCTGTGGTAGCTGAATCCTGTCCCCTAGCAGCACCCTGCGCTGCCTGTGGTAGCTGAATCCTGTCCCCTAGCAGCACCCTGCGCTGCCTGTGTAGCTGAATCTGTCCCCTACACCCACCCTGCCCCGGGGCCTGTGGTAGCTGAATCCTGTCCCCTAGCAGCACCCTGCGCTGCCTGTGGAAGCTGAATCCTGTCCCCTAGCAGCACCCTGCGTTGCCTGTGGTAGCTGAATCCTGTCCCCTAGCAGCACCCTGCGCTGCCTGTGGTAGCTGAATCCTGTCCCCTAGCAGCACCCTGCGCTGCCTGTGGTAGCTGAATCCTGTCCCCTAGCAGCACCCTGCGCTGCCTGTGGTAGCTGAATCCTGTCCCCTAGCAGCACCCTGCGCTGCCTGTGGTAGCTGAATCCTGTCCCCTAGCAGCACCCTGCGCTGCCTGTGATAACTGTGGTAACCATCCTCCACCTTGTCCTCAACCTCCTCCACATCCACACTACCGTCCTCACCAACATCTGCAAGACAACAAATCACAAAAAACGGGTAACATTTGCAGTTTGCCCTCACCCTCGCTCACTTCTTAGCTGTGGCCCGGTGGCCTGGTGGCTCAAGCTCCCGCTTCACACACGGAGGGCCCGGGTTCGATTCCCGGCGGGTGGAAACATTTCGACACGTGTTTCCTTACACCTGTTGTCCTGTTCACCTAGCAGCAAATAGGTACCTGGGTGTTAGTCGACTGGTGTGGGTGGCATCCTGGGGGACAAGATTAAGGACCACAATGGAAATAAGTTAGACAGTCCTCGATGACGCACTGACTTTCTTGGGTTATCCTGGGTGGCTAACCCTCCGGGGTTAAAAATCCGAACGAAATCTTATCTTATCTTATCTTTCCAGATCACATAATTAAATAATTCTTTAAAATGTTTTTATACATATTATAAACATGATTTTTATAATATACAAAATACCGAAAGATACAGGAAAACACAATACTTCCTAATGGTGAATATGTTAATAATTCCGGGGATCGTCACTCTTCGGCGACCATCTTCCAGGTGTATATTATCAGTTATCTGTCTCTTATTGGCTCTAGAGAAGACATTCTATATACTGCGAGGCATTCCCAATAGTTTAATTGCTCTCCCGGCTCTTCAAATGGCAGTAAACGATCTCTTGAACATTTCTCAGCTTGATACTTTCCTGCCTTGAACGGAGCTGTGAGAAAATGTTCTTACACAGGAAATACTAGCGATATTCCAGAAATAATAAATTATGTAGAACAGGACGATAGTATACAAAGCACGATTAGGGTCACAAGTATATATAACAATGGTTATAAAATGACCATAATTTTAAAGGGTTGACCGGTAAGCCAGCGAAGGCCTCGTCAGATGACCAAAAGCTCCAAAGGCGGGTCATCATCTGACTAAGACCCGCGTCAGGAAACATTTTTCCTGTTTCCTGACGAACCTTACCTAACCAACCTAGGGTCACAAGTGACATGGTCCTTTGATAAATAATTAAAACCTAACAAATCCCCAGGCCCTGATGAACTGTATGCAAGGGTTCTAAAGGGGAGTAAAGAGAGCTTAGCAAACCTTTGGCTAATCTTTCCCAAAATATCACTACAAACGGCATGGTGCCAGATAAGTGAAAATGGCAAATGTGATATCTATTTTTCAAAGCAGGTGACAGATCCTTAGCTTCTAACTATAGACCAATAAGCCCTAACCTCAAACCATACCATGGCAGGGCTTGAACCCGCGGTCAGAGAGTCTCAAAACTCCAGACGTTCGTTAGCCACTGGACCACTAGCCACAATAAGATTTTGTCCAACTAGGTATATTTCTACACCATAGGAAGGGTTTGCATAGGCACAACTGTGACCACAAATGCAAGTTTTTACAGACGAATCTCCAGCTAGCGTGGCCGTGACGAACTTTTGCTCAAGTCCCCTCAATGCCGTCAACATACTCACGAAATCGTAATGACACATTGCAAACAAACCATACCACGGGAAGGACTTGAACCCGCGGTGAGAGAGTCTCAAAACTCCAGACCGTCGCGTTTGCCACTGGACCAGCTAGCCACAATAAGATCGTCCAACTACGTATATTTCTACAAACCCTAGGAAGGTTAGCATACCAAAAAACTGTGACCAACTGTGGACGAATCTTATTGTGGCTAGCGGTCCAGTGGCTAACGCACGGTCTGGAGTTTTTGAGACTCTCTCACCGCGGGGGGTTTAAGTCCCGCCCGTGGTATGGTTTGTTTGCAATCGTGTCATTACGATTTCGTGAGTCAAGCCTAACCTCCATAGTGGGGAAATTTATGGAATCAATAATTGCCGAGGCAATTCGTGGCCATCCTGAAAAGCATAAATTAATCAACGAATCTCAGCACGGTTTTACAAAAGGCGTTCCTGCCTTACGAATTAATTAACTTTTTCATAAGGTACTTGAGGAGGTAATCATGGTAAAGAATATATAATAATTGTGTATATGGACTTAAGTAAGGCTTTGATAGAGTCCCACATCAGAGACTATTGAGGAAAATTGAGGCACACGGAATAGGAGAAATTTTTCCTGGATAGAGACATGGTGACAAATAGGCAGCAGAGATTTGCATAAATGGGGAGAAATCAGAGTGGGGAAGCCCTCACGAGCGGTGTTCCACAGGGTCAGTGTTTGGCCCCCCTTTATGTTCACAATCTACATAAAAGAAATAGATGAGGAATAATACAACAATAGCAATTTGCCGATGACACCAAAATAAGCCATCGAATTCATTCTACAGGACATTAGAGCACTCCAAGAAGATTTGAATGGACTGATGCAGTGGTCGAAAAAGTGGCAGATGCAATTTAATATAGAAAAATGCAAAGTTCTAAACATTAGACAGGTAAATAACCATGCCACATATAAACTAAATAATGTAGACCTTAATATTACGGGTTGCGAAAAGGATTTGGGAATTCTGGTTAGCAGTAATCTAAAACCAAAACAACAGTGCACAAGTGTTCGCAATAAAGCAAACAAAAATCTTGGTTTCATATCGAGAAACCCTCAATAATAGGAGTCTTCAGTTGTTCAACTCTATACATCCTTGGTTAGGGCCCCATTTTAAATATGCTGCACAGTTTTGGTCACAGTATTACAGAATGGATATAAATGCTCTGGAAAAAATACAAAGGAGGATGACAAAGTTGATCCCATGTATCAGAAATCTTCCTATGAGGATAGACTGAGGGCCCTGAATCTGCACTCCTAGAAAGGTGTAGAGTTAGGGATGATATGATTGAGGGTTTTTAAATGGAAGACAGGGAAAAAATAAATGGGATGTAAATAGTGTGCTAAAAATACTAGCAAAAGACTCTTAGCAATGGCTTTAAGTTGGAAAAAATTTAGATTTAGGAAAGCACTGATTGGTAACAGAGTTGTGGATGAGTGGAACAAACTCCTGAGTACATTAAAGAAGCTAAAACGTTTGTTATTTTAAAGATAGAATAGGTAAATGGCTGGGGGGGTGTGAGTTGGACCTGACTAGCTTGTGCTACTAGCTTAGATGCCGTGTTCCTGACTAGGTTGAGGCATTGGGTTAACCGGAAGGAGACTTGGACCTCCTCACATGGGCCAGTATCCTACTGCAATGTTCCTTCTTTCTTATGTTCTTAAGTGCAGTATCCTTCATGCGAGAACGCGCCCTGTCCATCTTGTCATTGTTCTGCCCTTTATTGTAATTGTTAAATGTGTAGGTAAATAGCACATGAAACATTATTATTTTTTAGTCCTACTGCGTTTTGTACTCATGCCGTTATAAGTTTTGTACTCAGTGGGTCGTTATAAGTTTTTTTACTCAGTGCTCGTTATAAGTTTTGTACTCGTGCTCGTTTTAAGTTTTTGTACTCTGTGCTCGTTATAAGTTTTGTACTCAGTGCTCGTTATAAGTTTGTACTCAGTGCTCGTTATAAGTTTTGTACCAGGCTCGTTATAAGTTTTGACTCTGTGCCGTTATAAGTTTGTACTCTGTGCTCGTTATAAGTTTTTGTACTCAGTGCTCGTTATAATTTTGTACTCAGTGCTCGTTAAAGTTTTGTACTCAGTGCTCGTTTAAAGTTTTGTACTCAGTGCTCGTTTATAAGTTTTGTACTCAGTGCTCGTTATAAGTTTTGTACTCTGTGCTCGTATATAAGTTTTGTACCCCTGTGCTCGTTATAAAATTTTGTACTCAGTGCTCGTTATAAGTTTTTGTACCTGTGCTCGTTATAAGTTTTGTACTCAGTGCTCGTTATAAGTTTTGTACTCTGTGCTCGTTATAAGTTTTGTACTCTGTGCTCGTTATAAGTTTTGTACTCAGTGCTCGTTATAAGTTTTGTACTCTGTGCTCGTTATAAGTTTTTCATTCTTCTCCTATTTAAGCAACTGAAATTTACCACCACAGAAAAATTATTTTTTTAATTGCCCATTGAGAGCTTCCTCAATATTTGATAGCAATTTTACTGTATCTTCTGGTGAGGCGACTTTCATACTTGCTTTGAAATGTACATGAAGAATTATGTAAAGCTGTGGCTGCTATGAGGACCAGAAGCAAAAATGGTGCTAGGATCGCGTCTTGGGATATTGATTATTTTTACTTTGCTAAGGCTATTTTCTTTACTACCTGTGTTCTGTTTGTCAGATATTTAAAATATCCGTTGCACTACTTTTTTGGTTATACCTACTGATATAATTTGTATGTGTTGTCATTCTTTGGTCACATTTGTCAAATACCTTTGCAAAATCCGTGTAAACCCGGAGTTCACCTGCCTGATGATTTTCTTCCAAAGCCTATAATCAGATCGACACCAAATGCCAAAAACCCTTCTAGGGGGGGTAGGGGGCCTAAGCCCGAGCCTTTAGCTCATAAAATGCCCTTTCCCCCATTAGCCCCCTTGGGGGGGGGATGGCAGACCAGAGGGGCCTGCTTTTTGGCTGGGCCCTTTGGGGAAAAACATTTGGGCCCCAAAAAGATAGGGGGTACTTTTCCTCCTCCCATGGGAATTTAGGTTTTCAGACCTCCCTAAAGAGGGACCCAAAGGGCCCGGGCCACCATTTGGGAAAAGGGCCCCGGGCCCCCGGGGGGTTAACCGGGGCTAATTTTTAAAATGATAAAACCTAAAAACCCAAGTCATGCTCAAAACAGCTGTAAAAAACATGATCCCCTTTGCTAAAAATTTTCACCGATTTGGGCCCTTGGTCTGTTTTTTTTTTTTTTGCAAAAGCTCTACTGGCCCGGGGGCCCCGGGTGGTAAAGCCCCCCGTTTCACAAAAGGGGGGGGCCCGGGTTCGATTCCCGCGGGGGGAAAAACATTTCGACACGTTTCCTTAAAACCTGTTTCCGTTCACCTAGCGAAAATAGGAAACCTTTGGGTTTTAGTGGACTGGTGTGGGTCCCCCTTCCGGGGTGTTAGTGACTGTGGGGGGTGCATCCTGGGGGTTTTTGGACTGGTGTGGGTCGCATCCTGGGGTTGTGGACGGGTGTGGGGGGCATCCTGGGTTTTTTAGGGGACGGGTGTGGGTGGCACCCCTGGGTTTAGGGGGAGGGGTGTGGGTGGCATCCTGGGTGTTAGTCGACTGGTGTGGGTGGCATCCGGGGAAAAAATTAAGGACCACAAGGGAAAAATAATTTTAGACAGTCCCTCGATAAACGCACGACTTTTTTGGGGTTTATCCGGGGGGCCCCTAACCCCCCGGGGGTTTAAAAAACCGAACAAAATTTCTTATCTCTTATCTTACACCTCTGTAAAAGAGGAGCTCTTTCCGCACTGTTTTTTAAATGTAATTCATTTCTTCCAAAAAGGAACACTGCCCTCCCTAATGTACTTTGAAATTTCTTAAAAATACAGAATTGACAATCGGGAGCAAGTTTGCGTGCATAAGCATACTATTTTTTTTTTTTCCCCCCAAAGGGTCTAATATTTTTGCTGTCAGAATTTTGTATGGTGGGCAGATTAGTGAAAAAAATTATCGGGTTTTCAAAATCATAAACGGGACTGTTTAAAACCCTGAATTCTGACTGCCTTTTGTTTTTTTGGTTTAAAACCCCATTGAAGGGAGAAAATAATGGTTTTTAAACATTTAACCTGAACACTTTTTTTTGTTTTTTTTTTCTTGCCCCTGGCGAGTGCTGTAGTTCATGTTTCTACCCCAATTTATTGGTCCAATTTTTCTTTTTCCCGTGCCCAAAAAGGCGGGCGTTTTTTTTTTCTGTAAAATTCTCAGTTAACTTTGTGTCTGATTTTTTTAAGGTTTACTTAACGGGTATGTTTAAACAGACCTTGTATGTTTCTTGAACTTTTCCATACATTATTCTGGGGTAAGAATGTTCGGACAATTTGCCCGGGGAAAATGTTTGTTAGTTCATTGTTTATTTCAGCCCAGTAAATTTTTGAATTGCATAATTAAATTTACTAAACAAAGGTTGTTTATACTTAATTTATGCTTGTTGGCACCTCAGTCAGGTCATGATCCGAGTTTATCGCCCTCGAGGTTAAGAAGTCTGTTGTTCAACATTGTGAAAGTCAAATCTAAGTATTTTCATTTCTAGTAGGTTCTGTTATCTGTTGGCTGGATGAAAAAAAAAAAAAAAATAGAATAATTTGAAAGGTATAGTGAAGCAAGTGAATCCAGACATTAACAGTGTTGATCAGCGAAGCTGAAGGTGCAGGTGGGAGCCGAGACTTCACAAGCGCAAATCAGAGAATACATATTAGCTACTGGGTTAAGCCCTGGGTACTATCCCTTCCCCGCTCACTCCACAAGGGTCTTACCTATACTCTCTTTATCTTGAGAGAATACATACACACGAAGTCAAGTGTTTCACAAATCAGGTTTGGAGAATGGAAGGGAGGGGACACTATATAAGTAACCATTCTCTCAAACCTCCATACAAGCAATATCTTTCATAGTTACAGGAAATTAATATTTGAGATTAATATTTCTGTTTATGATCAAATGAGTGAGTGAGTGTAAGTGTGAACCACCAGGTGGTATTCGTGTAGTTAGTTGACGGGGTGTATCAGGGAGATAAGATGTTTTCTAATGGTAGTTTTGAAGGTGATGAATGTGTCTGCAGTTCTAGAGTTCTCAGGTAGGTATTCCAGATTTTAGGGCCTTTGACATACATTGAATTTTTGTAAAGGTTTAGTCGGACACGGAAAGTAGTGTTTGGTAATAGAGTTGTGGATGAGTGGAACAAACTCCTGAGTACAGTTATAGAGCCAGAACGTTGTGTAGCTTTAAAAATAGGTTGGATAAATACATGAGTGGGTGTGGGGTGGGGTGTAAGTTTGGACCTGATTAGCTTGTGCTACCAGGTCGGTTGCCGTGTTCCTCCCTTAAGTCAATGTGACCTGACCTGACTAGGTTGGGTGCATTGGCATAAGCCGGTAGGAGACTTGGACCTGCCTCGCATGGGCCAGTAGGCCTGCTGCAGTGTTCCTTCATTCTTATGTTCTTTGTTCTTATGAAATGTAATGTGTGGGGCCAGAGAAAAGGTTATACACTAAAAAAAATACCTTAGTGTGTCCCACCATCCAATCATTCAGAGAGGTCCAAATAAACCATAGGTCCTGGTCCGGGCCACGCTGCGGGAGTACAACTCGAAACTCGGCAAAGATACCAAAGGTTCAGAGTCTACCGGTAGACTCCAGGACCGGCCCCCGTGGCTCAGTCCTCGTCAGACTTCCCCGGTGTATCAAGGCTGACCAACCAGGCTGTTACTGGGGGCCACATGCATCCGATGTAGGAACCACAGCCCGGTTGATCGGTCATGACTTTAGGTACTATCCGCTCCTCTTGAAGACAGCCAGAGGTTCTTAACCC
>NW_026467578.1:0-13420 GCF_026875155.1 Cherax quadricarinatus
TGAATAGTCGAAAAAACAAATGACCATAGAAGCAAATGCATAAAATTTGAATTTTTTTTTTGGGGGTTGGGGGAAAAATGCTAGCGAAGGAAGAGAAAAGGGTAACAAATTAAAAAAGGGGATTTAAGGGGAAATGAAACAAGTTTTTAAGAAATTTTTGAGTATAGAAGGAAACTGAGGGCCCAAAATTTTAAAAGCAGGCAGGGAAGACGTAAAGATGAGGGAACTCAAAAACAGGAAGGGAAAAAAACTCAGCAATCAGCAAAAAAACACCAATGAAAAGAGAAAGAGAGAGAGAAGAGAGAGAGAGAAGAGAGAGGAGAGGGAGGAGAGAAGAGGAGAGAAGAGAGAGAGAGAGAGGGTGGTGACAATAAGGCGGTGTATCTTCTTAAATCGGGCCAAAAAAAGGATGTGCCCCCCAGACAGTTGCTGAGTAATGTCAACTAGCCCCAAATTTGCATTTATTTAACACGTCCTAGCACAGGGAAAAGCCAATAGTCCCTGTTCACAAAAAAAAAGCAAAGCGGAAATACAGCTACAGCCACAGTGTCACCCCTTTTAAACACTGGTAAGACCCTTAACAATACTCCGGAGTAGTATGTTCTTGTTGATTAGAAACACCGGGGGATTCCAGGATAATGACCATGGAAAAGAATGTGATAATGGGGGGTCGGCATAACCTCAGGGCGCAGGTAAAAGTTTAATATTTTTTAATCATCCCCAAGGGGAAAAGGAGACTTATTTCTTGATTACTAAGCAGAAAAGGTAAAAATTTTGACCTTCTGATCCCCCAAACTCTGCTCCCCCGAAGGGGGAGAGGCAACAAAGGATTCAGGTGACTGGGTACAAGCTTGCCATTCCGAGGGAGTTCCCCGGTTTGCAATCACTGACGCAAATGTTGCTATTCACAACACTGCCGGTTCAAAAAAAACGGGAATGGAGGGCACTGGCTCCAGGAATGTTGCTCGACCGCCCGTACCCCGGGGAAAAAAGGTTCTTCCCGGGGACTACATACCCTTATTCTCGCGGCTGCTAATCTTTCCGGTGGGGGGGGCTTAAAGCAGGGAAAGGGGCATCTAGGGGAAAACCTTTTGCTGATAGGCTCTTATGGGACTTTGAAAAATTTTCCTCTTACCCGCTCTCAGAGGGGGGGGGCTTAAGGGTGTATATTGTTTTTAATTAAATATATATATATATATAAATATATATTATAAATATAATAAATATATATAATATGGTTAGACTAGAAAGATGTAAAATAGTTTATGTAAAGAAAAAAAAAAAAACAAGTTTATCAATATTTATATTAATTCACATACAAAATGGCAAAAGCTGTGCAAAGTTTTTTAGCAACGGGCAAAGGGGCGAAACTGTGAGCAAGTTTAATGGTTAGACTGAAAGACTGCACTCCTCCTGTCACTTTCTGTAAGATTGGATAACCTCCCCTCGAAAATGATTCCTTTTCAGGTACGTTCAACTCCCGCTTTACACCATCTCCCGCCTTTACTTCCATCTCCCGCTTTACTTCCAACTCCCCCCTTACTCCATCTCCCGCCTGTACTCTCATCTCTCGCCTTACTCCATCTCCCGCCTTTACCTCCATCTCCACTGCCTTTAAACTGGAGTACTACTGAGAAAGAGAAGAACCGCAACCAGACGTATAGGCGAACTAGGGTGGCCAAAGACTCAAACCTCACTTCCATGAAAAAGATCTTGGTTTAAGAAAAGGCTGAAAAATGCTTCTTCTAACATCTTTGTAATCTTTCTGTGTATTAAAGAAAGTGTTAGCTGTTTCCCCTTGGTCCTGGTTCCAGTCCCGACGATCTGTCCCATGTCCTTCATTGCAGTTCCTCTTAGCATTTTTGTACGTACTATCAATATCAACTCCTAGATCAATTTTAAGGACCAAGCGTTCTCTTGGGACGGTGATTACTGGGGTGTGTGTGTGTGTTGTGTGTATGTGTGTAGTGTGTGTGGGTGCTTGTTTGTTCTGTTGGTTTGTTTGTGAAAGAGTATCACGAGGACTATTTATGTGAATGATCACACAGCGCAGATTTTTAAAATCATTAATGCTATTCTGAATAACATAATCAGTGATAGGAGAACGAGAGGCCGTAAACAAACTAATTTTACAATAAATGTGAGATCCATAAAACATTTTTCTAAAATATTTTCTCTGAAACATGATCCCTTAGTCCCCTGGTAGGCATTCTGAAAAATAACAGTTAATTTGTTGTTGAAGCTTTTGTTGTGATCGCATATTACACTCTGCAATGATCATTTCCCAACATAACAAGTGCTAACCCGTAAGAATCAACGTAAATACGAAGCGGTGAAATTTTTGGGAATCTGACCTTTACGAGTGTTAGGCACGTACGGTTCATGAAATATTCTCGGGGAAGTAGGTTTTGACTTGAAGATTCTGGAAAGTGTGGAAGTACAAGTACCATGTAGGGTTTATTCTGGTATCAACGAGGCCCCACGTGGCACGCTCCTATTACTGCACGGCAAGGCAGATACGAGTGAGATAAAGAAGTGTATATTTTTTCATTATCGTGTCTTTTTTTGTTGATTGCGTTTCGTTTGTTGGTGGTAACACATGAAGTGAGAAAAATATACACAAAGGAAGCTTTTCCCCGTTGAACTGGCAATATACAAGGATTACAACCCACAATAAATCATATGAGAACGAAACCTAATAGGGAATTGAATTGTGTAACTCACAAAACTGAAACAAAAATAAACTTCCTATAATTGCATTGTTTTCCAACCAATATTTGTCCCTATTGTTCTTATTTTAGTATCAGTAGCTGTCCAGTGGTGAATTAATGGTACCGAGGAACTGAACTGTGCTAATGGAATTATAGATAGTCCGAAGTACTAGACTTATTGTATAAGTGCTATTGGTATGGTACTGTGGTACTTCGACTGTTGAAGAAAAGGCCTCTGTAATTTTCCCATAGCATAACGCTCATAGTAATGAGATTGTAATAATTATTATAATTATTATAATAAAGGGGTGAAGCGCTGAAACCGGGAGGATTTATAACAGGGCCTAGGGGGTGGGATGTGGAAGGCATTAAGGAGCTTATTAATAACTTCGGGAATTGAGAGCACAATCCAATTCCCTAAATCACGAGCCCCTCACAACATCAAAGGAACCTTCCTTGAGGTGTAAATAAGTTGTAGAACAGGACTATTGAATACATGACCGTACTAACGACACTGCAGTATTGTACTGTTGGCAACCATCTTTGCATTGGACTTGTATTACTCTTGATGTGGTACGAGGCCTGTGTACTGTGAATTGCGTGGTAGGGGAGCTGTGGCGTACTTGAAAGTGCTTAAAATGCCTGTGGGTACTTTGATTGTGCTAAAGACCTGTGGTACTCTAGATTGCAAACTAAAGGACTGTGGTACTTGATTGTGCTAAAGGCCTGTGGTCTTGAATTGTGCTAAAGGCCTGTGGTAACTTTGATTGTGCAAAAATTTGTGTGTACTTTAATTTATGCTAAAGGCCTGTGGTACTGTGATTGTGCTTAAAGGCTGAGGTACTTTATTGTGCAAAGGCCTGTTGTATTTGATTGTGCTATAGGCCTCGTGGAACTTGAATGTGCTAAAGGCCTGTGGTACGTTATTGAGCTAAAGGCCCTGTGTACCTGATTGAGCTAAAGTCCTTGGTACATGGTTGTGGTACTTGATTGTGGACTAGGACTGAAGGAGAGAGTGTGTGCAACTGGACTGAAGGAGGAGACTGTGGGTACTGAGACTGAAGGAGGAACTGTGGTACTGGACTGAAGAGGAGACTGTGGTACAATAGGACCCAGAAAGAGGAGACAGTGGTACTGGATCTGAGGGATGCAGATGGAGATACTGTACTGAAGGAGGAGACTTGGTACTGGACTGAATAAGGAGAGTGTGGGTAACCGGACTGAAGAGGACCTGTGGAACTGACTGAAGGAGGGAGATGTGGGAACTATGCCTGAAGGAAGAAGAGGTGTGGTACTGGACTGAAGGCGGAGACTGTGGTACAGGACTGACAGTAGGAGACTGATGGTACTAGGACTGAAGAAGGAGACCCTGAGAGTGACTGGACTGAAGGAGGAGACTGTGAGTACTGGACTGAAAGAGGAGACTGTGGACTGGACTGAAGGAGGAAGACTGAGGTACAGTGGACTGAAGGAGGAGACTGTGGTACTTAGGACGAGGGAGCAGACTGAGATACTGGACTGAAAGAGAGACTGTGGTGACTGGACAGAAGAAGGAGAGTGTGGTACTGGACTGAAGGCGGAGACCGGTGGTACTTGGACTTGAAAGGAGGAGACCGTGGTACTTGACTGAAGGAGGAGAGGTGGTACTGACTTGAAGAGGAGAGATTGTGGTACAAGGGAACTGAAGGAGGAGAAGTGTGGTACTGGACTGAAGAGGAGACTGTGGAACTGTACTGAAGGAGGTGAGACTGTGGAACTGGACTGAAAGGAGGAACTGTGGGCACAGGACTGAAGGAGGAGACTGTGGCACTGGTACTGAAGGAGGAGAACTGTGGTACTAACTTGAAGCAGGAGACTGTGCACAGGCAAACTGAAGGAGGATAGCTGAGGGTACTAAAGACCTGAAGCAGGAGACTGTGGCATTGTGACTTAAGGAGGCGAGACTAGTGGCACTGGACTGAATGAGAGACTGTGGTAACTGGCCTGAAGGAGGGAGACAGTGGTACTGTACTGAAGGAGGAGACTGTGGCACTGGAGAACTGAAGAGTGAGACTCATTTGCGTGGCACTGGACTAAGTAGAGGCACACAACTAATATAATAGAGGTACTGTGACTGAAGGAGGATGACTGTGGCAGCAGTGGACTGAATGAAGGTTTCATATATTTATCTATTTCTCTAGTGAACTGGACTGAAGGAGGAGGGGGGGAGGGGGCGAGGTGGGGTGGGAGACGAGGGGGGGGGGGGGGGTGAGGCTGTTTTGAGGGGATGGGAGGGAGACTGTGGGGATAGGGTGGGGACTGAAGGATGGTGACTGTGGGCAGGGGGGGGGAGGGGGCTGGAAGGGAAGGAGAACTGTGGACTGGACTGGAAATGAGGTGACTGTGGTACTGGACGAAGGAGAGACGTGGGTAACTTGGAATGAAGGGAAGGAGTCTGTGGTACTGGACTGAAGGAGGAGACCTGTGGTACTGGAAAGGTTGGAGGAGACTGTGGGTACTGGGGACTGAAGGAGTATGGGAGCTGGTGTGGGTACTGTATGTTGGAGGGTATGGTGGAAATGGGGTAGGTTGGGAGGTGTATGTGGTTATGGAATGAGATGGAGAGACTGTGGCTCTGTACTGAAGGAGGAGACTGTGGTACTGGACTGAAGGAAGGAGGACTGTGGTACTGACTGAAGGAGAGACTGTGTATGGACTGAAAGAGGAACTGTGGTACTGGACTGAGTGGAGCAGAATGTGATACTGGACTGAAAGGAGGAGACTGTGGTACTGGACTGAGAAGAAGTGTGGTACTGGAATGAAGGAAGGAGAACTGTGGTACTGGACTGAAGGAGGAGACTGTGGTAACTGACTGAAGGAGAAGAGTGTGGTACTGGAACTGAAGGGGATACTGTGGTACTGACTGAAAGAGACTGTGGTAACTGGACTGAAGGAGGAGACTGTGGTACTGACTGAAGGAGGAGACTGTGGTCCTGGACTGATAAGAGGAGACTGTGTAACTGGACGAAGGAGGAGACTGTGGTACTGGACGAATAGGAGACCCCTTTGGGGGTTGGTACTGGACTGAGGGAGCAGACTGGATACTGGACTGAAGGAGTAACTAGGGTACTGACTGAAGAGGAAGTGGTTGTCAGGACGAAGAGGAGCCCGTGGTACTGGACTGAATGAGGAGACCCGTGTGTCCTGGACAGAAGGAGGAGAGTGTGGTACTGGACTGAAGGAGGAGATAGTGGTACTAGACTGAAGGATGATAGTGTGTACTGGACTGAAGGATGAGACTGTGGTAGACTGACTGAAGGAGGAGATGATGGTACTGTACTGAAGGAGGAGACTGTGCACGTGGACTGAAGGGATGCTACTGTGGCACTGGACTGAAGGAGGAGACTGAGGTACAAGACTGAAGCAGGAGACTGTGGCACTGTACTGAAGGAGGAGCCTGTGGTACTAGACTGAAGCAAGGAGACTGTGGCACTGGACAGAATGAGGAGACTGTGGCACTGGACTGAAGGATGGAGACTGTGGTACTGGACTGAAGGAGAGACTGTGGTACTGGACTGAAGGATGAGACTTGGCACTGACTGAAGGAGGAGACTGTGTGCACTTGGACTGAAGGAGGAGACTGTGGTACTGACTGAAGGAGGAGACTGGTGGGCAAACTGACTGCAGGAGAGACTGTGGTACTGACTGCTAAGGAGGAGACTGTGGTACTGGACTGAAGGATGGAGACTGTGGTACTGGACAGAAGGAGGAGACTGTGACACTGGACTGAATGGGAGACAGTGTACTGGACTTGAAGGAGGAACTGTGGTACTGGACTGAATGGAGGAGACTGTGGTATCTGACTGAAGGAGGAGAACCTGTGGTGACAGGACTGAAGGAGAAGACAGTGGGTACTAGGCCTGAAGGAGGAGACTGTGGTCCAGGACTAAGGAGGAGACGTGGTACTGGACAAGGAGGAGACTGTGGCTCTGACTGAAGGAGGGGAGACTGTGGTACGACTGAAGGAGGAGACTGTGGCACTGGACTGAAGGAGAAGACTGATGTACTGGACTTAAGGAGAGACTGTGGTACTGGACTGAAGGAGGAGACTGTGCACTGGACTGAAGGTAGGAACGTGGTACTGACTGAATGAGGAGACTGAGGTACTGGGACAGAAGAGGAGCTGTGGTACTGGACTAGAAGGATGAGACTGTGGTACTGGACTGAAGGAGGAAGACTGAGGTACTGGACTGAAGGCGGAGACTGTGGTTACTAGACTGAAGGAGGTACTGTGGTAAACTGGACTGAATGACGGAGACTGTGGTTACTTACTGAAATACAATTTCTAGAGCCATTTTCTACCAGATATTCTAAGACACAACTTCATCATAATTAGTGAAATTCTTAAATCAGTTTTATTAAATCACGTTTATAAATGCCAATGGAATTTTGAGTTTCATGAATAGAAAAGTATTCAAGAATTTATCTTTCCACGATACCACAAACCAACAAATTTTTTTTTGAGATATGATTCTATGTCCTTTTTAGGGTTGGTAAAATGTATCTCTATTGTGTTAATATCCAGAGGAACTTGTTCAACTGGCTGAAGGGCGCCTCCTCACAGGCGCCTCCTCTCAGGCGCCTCCTCTCAGGCGCTCCTCTCAGCGCTCTTCTAACGGCCTATCCACTTTTTTCCTCTCTAATTTATTTGAGAGTTTGTTAGAAAAGCATCAAGAAAAAACAGAAGCACAGAATAACACAATGAAAATTCCGTGGCAACATATCACAGGTAAATTTTGAATTACTCTGAAGCCCGTAACGCAATAATAGAGTTGAGATCAAAGTGTGAGAGGGAGACACAGGTGCAGCAGACCGGCACCGAGGGAATGACTCACCCGTCACCTTGTACAGTTCCCTGAGACTCAGAGAGAGTAAGGAGACACAGGGCAGCAGCACCGAGGGTTGACCTTCACCCGTCACCTTGAACCGTTCCCTGAGACTCGATTATGAAGGGAGACACAGGGCAGCAGCACCGAGGTTTGACCACACCCGTCAGGCATTGTACAGTTCGGCGGGCTGAGGACAATTACCACAGCACAGCCTCGGCACCATAAATTGTTTATCCCGCTTCATTTTCAAAACATGAAAATACATACCGGATATTTCCACAACAATATCATTGGTTTATTTTTCCAACCGATTCCTCCCCATTTCAATTTTTTTTTTCATTTCTGCGTTATTACCCACCTTCCAATTTTTATATTAGGATAAACTCTCAAAACCGGTATAACCATCTTTATGAAAAAAATATAACCTTATAATTCGGAAAACCTAACAGAAAAGTCTATCTAAAATTATTAACAAAACTTGAGAATTCTTAAATTTTATAATTCAATAATCGAAATTTCTGGGGCATATAACAACTTTTTTAAAACACTTATTTTTCAGCCAATTCTGCATAATCCAAAAATTCACCCCTCTAATAGTTTATAAGAACAATAGACTCAAAACCTTTTTCTGATTTTACTGAAAAATGACATTCAATATCACATTCATTAAAAATAAAATTTCAAATATTCCTCCAAAAGTGCATTAACATCACTGATATGTTTTTCTCATTATACATACTCAACAATATCTTTAAATATATTAACATTAAATGATTTAGAAGTTAATTATCATCTTTGGAAATATTTCAACAGCACATATTGCATCTTGCAACATTCATCCAGCAGGAATTATTTATTAACTCAAGAAGAAAAACTTTTTTTTCGTGGTTCGTATAATGGAAAAGTTTTACTCAAAAAAGATTCCATTATTCCAACATTTCATAAATAATCCCATTACACATATTGTTCGATAAAATATATTTAGCTCCCCCTCCACATAGCCTGTCTAACGATGATTGTTCACCATTGTGAATGTCCATGGATAAAATTCTTTATGTCTTTGTAGTCTCTGGCTCCTATACAGAGATTACATAATTTGTTTCAAAATTCTGTTTCTCTCGCGAGGGATAATTTTCTGCTCAGTCACTTGTGGTAGAAATCAGGTGTATTTTTCATGGTATTCTGTTTGCACTTATAGATGGCTCGGTAAGTATGTATTACTAGTTTGTGAGTACCTTTAAGTCCTTAATGGCATACAATAGAACAATCGACGAAACACACAAAGCACCGGGACTAGAGATTTAGTATTTCCTGTGAAGTGTGTGTGTGTGTGTGTTTGTGTGTGTGGTGTGTGTTGTGTCTGTGTGTGTGTGTGTGAGTGTGTGTATGCGTGTGTATGTGTGTGTGTGGTGTGAGTATCGTGTGTGTGTATGTGTGTGTGTGTGAGTGTGTGTGTGTGTGTGTATGCGTGTGTTGTGTAGTGTTGTGTGTTTGTGTGTGTGTGTGTGTGTGTGTGTGTGTGTGTGTGTGTGTGTATGTGTGTGTGTGTGTCTGTGTGTGTTCGTGTGTGTGTGTGTGTGTGTGTGTGTGTTGTGTGTGTGTGTGTGTAATGCGTGTGTTGTTTGTGGTGTAGTGTGTGTGTGTATGTGGTGTGTGTGTGTGTGTGAGTGTGTGTAATGCGTGTGTGTGTTGTGAATGTGTGTGTGTGTTGTGTTTGTGTAATGCTGAGTAGTGTGTGTGTGTGTGTGTGTGTGTATGTGTGTGTGTGTGTGTGTGTGGTTGTGTGTTGTGTGTGTGTGGAAGTGTGTGTGTATTCACCTATTTGTGGTTGCAGGGTCGAGTCATAGCTCCTGGCCCCGCCTCTTCACTGATTGCTACTAGGTCCTCTCACTCCCTGCTCCATGAGCTTTATCATTACCTCGCCTTAAAACTATGTATGGTTTCCCGCCTCCACTACGTCACATTCTAGCTATGTATGTAATGTGTGTGTGAGTGTGTGTACCCACCAAATTCACCTAATTGTTGGTTGCAGGGTCGAGACTCAGCACCTGGCCCCCCTCTTCAACTGAACGCTACTGGATCCTATCTCTCTCTCTTACCTGAGCTTTGTCATAACCTCTTCCATAAAACTATGTATGGATCCTTTCCAGCCTCCCTACTCTACTTACTTGCTAGCCTATTCCACTTGCTGACAACTCCTATGACGAAGAAATATCTTCCCTAACGTCCCGTGACTCGTCTGAGTCTTCAGCTTCCAGTTTGTGAACCGCCCTTGTTCCCTGTGTCCACCTCTACTGGACATCCTATCTCGTCCACGCATGTCTATTCCCCGCAGTATCTTGTAGTCGTTATCATTGTCTTCCCCTGACCCATCTGTCCTCCAGTGTCGTCAGTCCATTCCCTTAACCTTTTCCTCGACACATTCCCTGGAGCCTTGGACAAGCCTTTGTTTCAAACCTTTGTACTTTCTCTAACTCTGACGAGGGGCTTGACCAGGTGTGGGTTCCTTCCAGACCGGTTCGCATACTCCAGTATTGGCCTAACATACACAGTGGTACAGTGTCTTGAACGATTTCCTTATTAAGGTAACGGAACGCTATTACTCAGGTTTGCCAGTGGTCGCCCGTATGCTGCAGCGGTTATTTTGTTTGATGTGTGCCTCCGGTGTTGTGCTCGGTGTTATGGTCACCCGACCCCAAAGGTCTTATCTCCCTGAGTGAGGTCTGTAAGTCCCTTTGTCCACCTATCCTAACTCAGTCCTGCGGGTCTTCTTTGCCCCTCCCCAATCTTCATGACTTTGCATTTTAGGCTGGATTGAATTCGAGAAGCCAGTTTACTGGCCCACAGTCAAGCCTGTCCAGTCTCTTTGTATGTCCTGCCTCATCCCTCGTCCGATTTAATTCTTCTGCATCAACCTCACGTCATCTGAGAACAAAGGACACTTCCAGATCTATTCCATCCATCATGTCGTTGCACATATACAAAAATAGCACTGGTCCTAGAACTGACCCTGTGGGACCCCCCCGCTCGTAACAGGCGCCCACTGTGAACCTCTTCACGACCATGACTCGTAGCTGCTCCCTGTCCAGGTATTCCCCATATCCATTGCAGTGCCCTCCCTTTACGTGCGCCTGATCCTCAGTCTTCTAGCACTAATCTCTTGATGGGGACTGTGTCAAAGGCCTTCCCTGCAGTACTATGAAAACGCAGTCTAAATACCCACCCCTCTCTCTTCGTGTCTTACTTCCTGTTACCTTGTCATAAAACTCCAGGAGGTTTGTGATACAAGATTTGCCTTCCATGAACCCATGCTGGTGTGTGTGTGTGTGTGTGTGTATGTGTATTCACCTAATTGTACTAACCTATTGTGGTTGCAGGGGTCGAGACTCACCTCTTGGCCCAGCCTCTTCACTGAATGCTACTAGGTCCTCTCACTCTCTCCCTGCTCCATGAGCTTTATCATACCTCATCTGAAAGCTATGTATGGTTCCTGCCTCCACTACCTCACTTGCTAGGCTATTCCACTTCCTGACTACTCTATGACTGAAGAAATACTTCCTAACATCTCTTTGATTCATCTGGGTCTTCAACTTTCAATTGTGACTCCTTGTTTCTGTGTCCCCTCTTTGGAACATCCTGTCTCTGTCCACCTTGTCTATTCCACGCGGTATTTTGTATGTTATTATCATGACTCCCCTAACTCTCCTGTCCTCCAGTGTCGTCAGGCCGATTTCCCTTAACCTTTCTTCGTAGGACTTTCTCCATAGCTCTAGAACTAACCTTGTCGCAAACCTTTGCACTTCCTCTAATTTCTTGACGTGCTTGATCAAGTGTGGGTTCCAAACAGGTGCTGAATACTCCAATATGGGCCTAACGTACACGGTATACGGTATCTTGAACGATTCCTTACTAAGGTATCGGAACGCTATTCTCAGATTTGCCAGGCGCCCATATGCTGCAGCTTCCGGAGACGTGCTCGATGTTATACTCACCTCAAGATCTTTCTTTGTGAGCGAGGTTTGCAGTCTTTGGCCACCTAGCCTATACTCCGTCTGCGGTCTTCTTTGCCCTTCCCCGATCTTTAAGACTTTGCATTTGGCGGGGCTAAATTCGAGAAGCCAGTTGCTGGACCACGTGTCCAGCCTGTCCAGATCTCTTCGAAGTTCTACCTGATTCTCATATGATTTAATTCTCCTCACTAACTTCACATCATCTGCGAACAGGGACACTTCTGAGTCTAACCCTTTCATCATATCATTCACATATACCAGAAATAGCACTAGTCCTAGGTCGACCCCTGTGGGACCCAGCTCGTCACAGGTGCCCCCTGTGATACCTCATCACATACCATGACTCGTTGTTGCCTCCCTGTCAGGTATTCTCTGATCCATTACAGCGCCCTTCCTGTTATACGTGCCTGATCCTCTCTCTCGCGTCTTACTTGTTACTATATCATAAAACTCCAGTAGGTTTGTGACACAGGATTTGCCTTCCATAAATCCGTGCTGGTTGGCGTTTATACTCTTGTTCCGTTCCAGGTGATCCACCACTCTCCTCCTGATAATCTTCTCCATTACTTTGCATACTATGCACATCAGTGACACTGGTCTATAGTTTAGTGCCTCTTTTCTGTCTCCTTTTTAAAATATGGGTACTACATTTGTCGTCTTCCATACTTCAGGTAGTTGCCCAGTTTCAAGGGATGTGTTGAAGATTGTGGTTAGTGGCACACACAGGGAGATGTTGTCTGGTCCCATTGCCTTTGAGGTATCAAGGTCCCGTAGCAGCTTCTTGACCTCCTCCTCAGTTGTGTGTATGTCACCTAACACTTGTTGGTACATTCCTTGTTGGCGTCCCCCTCTGTCCTGTCCACCCAGAGGCCTTCCTGTCTCCACTGTAAATACTTCCTTAAATGTCTTGTTAAGCTCCCCACATACCTCTTGATCGCTTCTGGTGAATTCCTCACCTTCTTTCCTCAGCCTGATCACCTGGTCTTTGACTGTTGTCTTCCTCCTAATGGGGCTATACAGCAGTTTTGGGTCAGACTTGGCTTTCGATGCTATGTCGTTTTCGTACTGTCGCTGGGCCTCCCTCCTTATCTGTACATACTCGTTTCTGGCTCTTCGACTAGTCTCTCTATTTTTCTGGGTCCTTTGCCTCCTGTATCTTTTCCATTATCTGTTGCACTTAGGTTTTGCCTCCCTACACCTTCGGGTAAACCAAGGGCTCACTTTGGTCTTCCCATTATTTCTATTGCCCTTGGGAACAAACCTTTCCTTTGCCTCCCTGCATTTTGTTGTTACGTATTCCATCATTTCATTTACTGGCTTTCCTGCCAATTTTCTGTCCCACTGAACCTCCTGCAGAAAGTTCCTCATACCTGTGTAGTCCCCCTTTTTATAGTTTGGCTTTTCCCATCCAACTCCTGTTACCTTCTCTACTTGTAATCCTACGTATTCAAAACGCAGAAGCATGTGATCACTAGCTCCAAGGAGCCTCTCATATTTGATGTCCTCAGTGTCTGAACTGCTCAGGGTGAACACAAGGTCCAGTCTTGCAGGTTCATCCTCCCCTCTCTAACATGTTGATGCATAAGGTTTTCCAGTACCACATCCATCATCTTGGCTCTTCATGTTTAGAGACCCCCGTGTGGCTCAAGGTTTTCCCAGTCGATCTCCCTGTGGCTGAAATCGCCCATAACCAGTAACTTTGCTCTGCTCGAGTGAGCTCTTCTTGTCATCTTGCATGTAGGAGTGTGTGTGTGTGTGGTGTGGGGTGTGTACTCACCTATTTGTACTCACCTATTTGTGGTTTGCAGGGTCGATCCTAGCTCCTGGCCCC
>NW_026467579.1:0-2500 GCF_026875155.1 Cherax quadricarinatus
TAAGGGTTTTTAAAAATTTTGGAGATATCGTAGGTTGAAGATAGAAACCCTTGTTGGATGGTAATATATATTGTCAGACTGAGATGGTGAGGGATGGAGCCCAGCTGCCTTGCCTGTCTGCTGAATGGTCTGCCGCCGAGTGAGAACGGGGCAGAGGTATGAGCCTACACATGTGCATCCCGTGACGTCACACAAAGCCACAGGCCTACAAGGGATCTCGTATCTAAAGCACATGGATGATACTAATATGCTATGCTATATAATACAGGGAATACAGGGATCAGCAACTATGCTGACATATGCTGACAGCTCGGTCATGTTACGTATGTCGTCCCGACATTCACTACTATACTATAGGCTGAACAGGCAGGCGGATCTGGGCTGATTCTATACAATAACAAATTCAATATATAACTCAGAACTAATGGATGGTACAACATGATTTTGACGTAATGGGTGTTAACGTAATGAGTTCTAACGTAATGCATTACAAACTATAAGAACAAATCATTGTACAATATGGATGGAATTGATCGATCGATCTGTATTCATGCACTCTACGGATTCTGAGGAAGAATAAATATATATATATATATATACGTATATACTATATATATATTAATATATACAAGGTGAAATTAACAGCAAAGGCATCTGTTGCGCAGTCAGATTATTACTGTCAAATTCTCAGAATACGGAGGGAACGTGAACACGAAAATTTCTGACAAACTGATCAGCTAATAACAAAACACACAGTTGATAATTTCATTCATCTCGGACATCTAATTATGCAGGCTGTTTACACTTAAACCCAATTCTGCGAGGGTAAGGTTTACGTATGCAGAATGGTTATCATCTCTGGGAGGATCGAATTCCTCTGCAATGGCTAACACATACCTTGACTGAGGACAGTCTGAACGAGTATCTACAAAAGATACAGCTACAATCACTAGTGACTGTGGAATTACTAACTCGTCTGCTAGGAGTACTCAACTCGACTATTCGATACAGTAATTCTTGGCTCATTACAAAGTCACTAATGGGTGCTGGTGGCTTCACAGTAAGAATAAGATCTTCCTGGAGCAGGAATCAAATCACCAGAACACATGGGATCTGTTCTTTGGGCAGTTTTGACATCCTCGACAGTAAATGGAGGATCTGCAGTAACTACACTAACATGTCGCGATAAAGCATCTGCGACTACATTCGACTTGCCAGGTAAATGTTCAAAAGTGGGATTGAACTCTTGGATAGTCAAGGTCCATCTGGCTAACCTTCCAGTAGGCTGTTTGTTCTGGAATAAAGGTAACAGTTCTTTCTTACTGGAGGAAAGACAAACTCGGTGGAGTGGATGACTCCCCCCGGTTGAAAAAAATTAACGCTATATATAACACGCAATATGAGCAAGGGAGAACGAATCTACTATCTCAAACTGCAAGCAATGGGAAAGGAAATGAGTACGGTCAACAATGCTGATATTCAATCTGAGTCGCACACAGTGACACGAGGTATCAGCTATAAAGAAACTACACTTACAAACGTTAACAACGTGAAAGTTACTCGAGAAATAACTTCTTACAATGCACTGATTACTGTCAACTAGGATGGGATCACAATCTGAAACACAAATGACAACAACAACACTCAAGTGAGCACACTAGCCACAGAAACGTCTTTCTGCAACGGCTTGTGGCATCAGCAAGAGATGGCATAACTCGTTGCAAGTAAAGTTCTTCTCAAAGCGTCCCCTGGGAAGGAACGAGTACTTGAACAAGTCGCCATCGCAAGGATAGTAGTCTCAGCACTATCCTGCGTGCACGATGTTGTGGCTGGAGTCCAGACAGGAGTGACAGTATTACTAGTGCCTGACCGCTCGGCTACGTTAATAAGTAATTCACGGATCTATAGGAACTTAATCTGAACTTCACATTTCGCAGCACTTTAACAAATCTCAGATACAAGCTGTGAGAACAAACACATTGCTCAAGGGCTAGGTATTGTCTTTCAGTCGGTAAGGGAATGTTGGTACTGTGGACTGATTCATATTGACTTTGACTGGAATGATACACTAAGTGAACGTTCAAAAGTGACTGGGACATCTCAGTGAACTTACTGAAGGACATAAAGACAAGAAAAATGGAGAGAATGACACAATAAGCTTAAACGGGAAGAAAATGCTTAACGATTCTGCATAAGTAATTAAAAATTGACAGGTTACACAGTAAGCAAAGAACTCACACAAGAAAAATATGCAACTTAACAAACAACACTGAAAATGAAGAGAACTTGTACTTTACTCAAATCTAATTTGCTCAACTTTTACTTTAAATTGAATAAATGGCACAGTGAGTTGTCTTTACTTTCAATGCAACAAGGAAATACACAATAAAATGATAAAATGGACTCAATAAACTTGTGCAAAAATTAAAACAGACACACAATTCACTGAAATAAAATAAAATGACACAGACAGAATAAAATACTATGCACAGAACAGGGC
>NW_026467579.1:7500-13059 GCF_026875155.1 Cherax quadricarinatus
CACCTCTAAAAATCTGAATTTGTGGTGATAACACCAAGTAGTGAATGTTTTCAGAACTGGGCACGAACACCGCCACCCAGGATAACCAACACCATTTCTTCTAAAAATCATCAGAAGACCATCCCTGGGCATAGAATTCTCATGTCCCAAAATCCTATGGAACACAGCGGCCAATATTTATTTTATTTATTTTTAATTAAAATCCTTAGAAAAACATAATTATTTCCATCAGTTATTCATTTGTTTATTTTTCTTTCTTTTGTTCAATAGGAAGGCGTTCCCCCTGACACTGGGTAGCACAGAAGACAGTACAGACACACAGAAGAACAAATACTAGTTCAGTAACAGAGAAGACCAGGTACAGTAACAGAGAAGACCAGTACAGTAACACAGAAGGAATGAGTACAGTAACAGAGACGACCAGTACAGAAAATTTAAAACAAAGAACGGTTTAGATTGAGTGCAGTACAGAATGCAGTACAGTAGCAAAGAAAAAAATGCTACAGAACGTGATGAAGATTAAGGTTTATGCAGTCGGGGATACCTTTCTGGGATCTCGGGGATACACCTTTCTGGGATCAGGGATACCTTTCTGGATCACGGGATACCTTTCTGGATCACGGGATACATTTCTGGGATCACGGGGATACCTTTCTGGGTATTCACGGGGATACCTTTCTGGATCACGGAGATACCTTTCTGGGAATCCCGGAGATACCTTTCTGGGATCACGGAGATACCTTTCTGGGAATCACGGAGATAACCTTTCTGGGATCCGGAGATACCTTTCTGGGAATCACGCTGTTTATAATTACTCAGCCTTACATCATGCCTCTGCTGCTGCCTCTATATTAACTGAAGAAGCCTATGTGTAGGACGAAACGTTTTTGTGACTTGAAGACACCAAACTGTTGGGTCTCACTCCAGCAACACACCACGGTATTGTCCGGCCCGGGTTTCTTTTTCCTATATGACCGACGTTATGTTAGAGTACCGCCATGTGTAACCAGGTGACTTGTCTCTTTCACATCGCTCAACGACTCTCAAAACATATTATTAACTACATTTCTAGTTGTTGCAATGTTATCTCTGTTGTGTTTAATCAAAAAATAAGAACAATAATTGTTTTAAATGTTATTTTTATTATGTTAACTCCGGTGAATGAACAAAATAAGAACACTACCGTGGGCTCCTATGAGAGAGGCTGGATGGGAGAAATAATACCACCATGGTAGACGCTTTTGAATCCAACATTAGCAAATCGTGAATTATAATAACATCAATAAATTTGCGACACTGTCAGCTCAGAGTTATCTCTGAGTACCAGACCTTGCCCCGTGGAGGCCAGTGGTTCGTCTTTAAGGTCCGCCCCCCCTCGCCTTTACCCAGGTTCATGTGTCCAGTGAATCCATCCGTGGGCCCCCGGGTGTCTAACCTTCCTAACTTCTCTAGGTCAGCCTCGCCGCTCTTTCTCATGCCTTCCCGCCTCAGCATTCCTTAGGGTTATGTATCCAGGAATTCATCTGTCCGCCGCCGGATGTTTTTCCCTTTCTCACTTTCCCAAGGGTCAGCCTCACCAACCTGTATTCATGGCTACCCCAGGTTCATTTATCCATGGAAACATCCGTTATACCGCCAGATGTCTTCCCTTCCCCACTTCCACAAGGTCAGCATCAACTGGCATGTAATCAGCTTTCCCCAAGTTCATGTATCCAGGAATCCAATCCGCTCGCTCCGGATGTCTCCCCTTCCCCATTACCCACAAGATCAGCCTCATAACAACGACCTTCCCAAGTTTTTATTGTATCCAGGGAATCCATCCGCTACGCTCCGGATGTCTTACCTTCCCCTCACTTACCTTAGGTCAGCGAGTTAGGTCAAGTCCTTCCCCGGATCAGTGTCTCCAGGAAGTCCACTTCGGTGTCACTAGGTGAAATCCCTTCTCACTTCCCCAAAGTCAGCGGTATTCTTGCTTTACCCAGGTTCATGTTCCGGGAATCGACCCTCTACCCCCGGATGTCTTCCCTCCCCACCCCCAAAGGGTCACCTCAATGCATTTTATTCAGCTTTGGGGGTTTTCATTATCCAGGAACCCTTTCCCTCGCCCCCAAATTTCCCCTTCCCACTTCCCCCAAGGTTACCCTCAACAACAACCTTCCCCAATTTTTATGTCCCCGGAAATCCATCCGCTCGCCCCGGATTCTTCCCTTCCCCATTCCCAAAGGTCAGCGAGTTGGGGTAAACCCTTCCCCCGGATCATTCCCCAGGAGTCCACTTGGTGCACCCGGTGGAAAATCCTTCCCCATTCCCCCAAAGTCAATTCTTGTTTTACGGGGTTATGTATCCAAAATCTCCGTCTCCCGCGGATTCTTCCCTTACCACTTCCCAATCAGCCCTCAACTGCGGGTACATACTTTCCAGGTTTTGTACCAAATCCACCCTTCGCCCCCGGATGTCCCCCCTTCCCCATTTCCCTAAGGCCAGCCCAACTCAACCTTCCCAATCATGTACCCGGGAATCCATCCGTTGCCCCCGGGTTTTTCCCCCCTTCCCCCTTCCAAAGGCGGGGGTGCCTTCCCGGATCTGTCTCCGGGAATCCACTTTGTCACTGAGGGACTCCCCCCCCCATTTCCCAGATCAGCGGTTGCCACCCCATGCCCTTGCTGAAGGGAAAACTTGGTCTTGTCTACTGGTCTAGGGTAGGATGTCCAGGTAGGGGGAATTACGGAGGGGACAACATAAAATTTGTGTCCAGTAATTACATCCACCAAACACCGGGAAACCCGTAGACCACTGGACGAACGAAGCTCGTAACACGGCCACCTGGGGGCTAATTAATTAAAATTTTAAAATTCCTTTTTTGTTACACTTAATTATACGGGAAAAAGTTTTTTAACTTTTTTTAGCGTTAAATTTTGGACGAATTCTATGTGAAATTTGAAAATATTTAATGAGAACAGTTTAACATAGTGGAGGACGTTGTCGGTGTAACATTTATTTTGTATAAATGAATGTAATATCTGTGGTTATTGATAGGGGGTTTCTATGTACCGGGTTTTGTGGTTCCAAAAGGTTCTACTTTTATAGTTTTATTTAGTATTTACTAAAATTTTTGGAACTAGACAAAGTAGAAATAAGTCTTTTTATCTATTTTTTTGGTTTTCGGGGAATTTACAAAAATTTATTATTATAATAATTTTTGGGGAAATGTTTTTTATGTGTACCCTTTCCTAAACAAACTCTTACACACAAACTTTCTTTTTTTTTCCCTTTGCGCATTTTCACAAACAAGCTTCTTGATTCACCAACAAAAACAGACACAGAAAAATATGCACGTGCGCGCGCGCACACAACGTGTAAAAAACACTCACCCCTCTTACACTATATGCGTAAACACATAATACACGACACACACAAACAACCACCACACCACACACACAACACACACACACACACACACACACACACAACACACCAACACAACACAAACCGGAACAAGTCAAGGGTCCCGACACTTATAAATTTAGGGCTCTGCAAAAATATCTTATCTCCAATATTAAGGAAAACAGCCAAACATTACGTCTATAGGGAAGACACATAGGGAAAATTTGGCAACTTTATTCCCAAAAGTTTGCCTACACAGTAGGCTTCTTCAGTCGAAACGAAGTGGGAGGACGGAGAAAAGATGTAACACCATCACCTTAAAGTCGTAAAAAATTTTTTAGGGTTTTCATCCCTCGGCCTGGGGAAGTTTGTTTCCATATCAGGAACATTGAAATCAAACGACAGTGCCCCGGGGGTTAAACTGTCGGAAGGGGAAGGGGCAGAGTAGATATAGTGAAATTAACCCCTGAAAGGTCAGGTCCTCTCAATCCAACAATTCCATGAGGGGCCTACCCTTTTAGTGGTTACATTTCTACAAAAACTACCCCGCACCCCTCCTTTTGACTATTTAAGTCTCCCCACTGTCGCTATCTTAAATGGTTCCTAAGGAAAAAACTTCTCAGCCGAGGGATGACAACCTCAAATTTAGCTTTTGGGTGATGGACTGTTAATCGTTTCCTACTGTTCCTGCCTACTTTCTGTATTGGGGACTGAAGAACCCCGGTAGGCAAAAGTTTCGGAAAAAAGTTCCCTAAGTTCCTATGTGTTTTCCCCTACCAACCTGTCGGTATGTATCCATTTTGATGTTCGTACTTTTTTATTTTATCACGTGACCTCCGGGTTTTAATTTCCCCATCCTAAAATATTACCACCGCACTTTTCCTTGTAAATTAGTTTTTTCTAAGTTACAAAGTTTTTTTTAAGTCCAAAACAAGTTAAAAAAAGCTATCCATTTCTATTTTTAGTTTTAAGTAATAATTACTAGTACTTTTATTTTACTATTTTTTTAATTTATTTACTATTATTAAAGATTATTTGCCAAAATACCTCGGCAGAAGGTATCTTTGTATTAGCAAAAAAAATTGAAATTATAATTTAAACCTTTAAAAAGAAATAAACTTATTTTATTTTTTTTTTTATTATTAAAAATATTTTTTTGTGGGTTTGAGTTTGACAAGGGGAACCCAAGAGGGCCATTGGCCCTTATCAGTGCTCCTCCTTTCTTATTTTTACCCCTTAAAAATTTATATTGTCTTCACGCGGCAGTTGCCTTCAGCATATTTTTATGTCACTGTCATTTTCTTTAGTCAGTAGTTTATATTTTGTTACCCGCTTTTCTAGCAACAAAATTTATGTTTTTTGGTTTTAGTTAAATTTGCTTTGATTTGAGTTTTTTTTCGAAAAAGCAAAAGCAGTCAGTAGGGGAGAAACCAGGTCATGGGGTTGGGAAACCCCTGCAAAGGAATCGTTTAAAATTTCCGGTAGTGCAAAATTTTTGATTTATGTAAAAGGGGGCGTTAAGAACAAGCGAAACTTCAACCGTAAATTAAGGGTTTTTTCTGCAAAATGTTTTGTTTTTGGGAAATTAATTTGGTTAAAAAACATCTTTAGCAACGTTTTTTGTAAATTAAATTTAAGGGGGTGTTGCTCTATGGGTCGGCCCGTTTTTGCTACCTTTTAAAAAAATTTGTCACGAGTGCCGATTTCATTTCATTGTTTAACAAAAAAAAGTAACATTTTGTCTTATTAAAAAGTCTTTTTTATTAATCAAATTTTGGAATTGCACAAATAACGGGGTGTCATGTTTTTTAACCCGGGGAAAAAATTGTTACACCAGCACCCACCTAAAAAGTTTGGTTTGATGCTAATTGATGTAAAAAAACTAAGGGGGTACACTGCGATAGGCCCGTTGGTCCCCACTAGGGATCCTTCAAAATCCAAACCCCCAAAAATAAGCAACCCCAAACAATGCCCTTTTATAATCCTATTTCTAGGGGCAAGCCCATTCAAACCAACCCCTCTACCATTTTTTTATCCAACCCAAATTTTAAATTTCCCAAGGGTTTTTGCTTCTACCCTACAGGGCCATTTCCTCACCAACTACCTATTACCATGGGAAAAAACAAAAAAAAAAGGAGGAACGAAAATGGGGATTTTTTTTATTAATTTATAAGT
>NW_026467580.1:0-29493 GCF_026875155.1 Cherax quadricarinatus
TCGTAGGTAGTAGTAGCCCGGGTTTGGGGTATTAGTAGTAGCGGTTAGTAAGTAGTAAATAGTAGAGCGGTAGTGTATAGTACGGGAAGTAGGTAGTAGCGGGTGTAGTTGTAGCGGTGTAGTTGTAGGGGGGAGTAGGTAGCTGTTAGTAGTAGTGCGGTAGGGAGTATAGTAATTTGGGGGAGAAGTAGTAGTAGTAGTAGCGGTAGTAGTTTAAATTGTTATCGGTATAGTAGTAGTTAGTAGTAGGGTAGTAGTGTAGTTAGCGGTGTATTTTTAGTACGGTGTAGTAGTTGTGCGGTAGAGTGTAAGTAGCGGGGGTGGGGGAGTAGTAGTTTAGTTGCCCGGTAGTAGTAGTAGCGGGTTATTTGTAGTAGCGGGTAAAGTAGTAGTAGTAGGGGGGTTGTGTTGTAGTAGTTTGGGCGGTTTGTATTGTAGTAGCGGTAGTAGTGTGTAGTAAACCCCGGGAGTTGTAGTAGTAGTAGGGAGGGTAGTAGGGGAGTAGTAGGGAGGTAGCGGTTGTAGAATATAGGGGAGTGTTGTGTGTTAGCGGTAGTAGATTTGTATAGCGGATAGTAGTTTTGTATAGGGGAGTAGGTAGTAGTAGGGGATGTTGTGTATACGGAGTAGTGTAGTTAAGGGGAGTAGTAGTAGTAGGGGGGTTAAGTAGTTTTTGTAGGGGAGTGTAGTAGTAGTAGTGGTAGTTGCGGTAGTGTATAGTAGTAGCGGTTTGTTAGTGTAGTTTGTAGTACGGGAGGGGTTTTTAGTGTAGTAGGGTAGTAGGAGTAGTAAGCGGTTAGTAGTATAGTAAATAGTTGGGAGTAGATAGTGCGGTAGTAGTAGTAGGTAGTGGGTGTAGTTAGTAGTAGCGGTAGTATAGTAGTAGGGGAGTAGAGGTATAGGGGGGTTAGTAGTTGTAGCGGTTGTAGTAGTAGTAGTAAAAAGGGTGTAGTAGTAGTAGCGGTAGTAGTAGTAGTGTACGGGGTAGTAGTAGTGGGGAGTATAGTAGTAGTTTGCGGTAGTAGTATAGTGTAGGGGGTTAGTAGTAGTAGTAGCGGTAGTAGTGTTAGTAGTGGGGTTTGTAGCGGTAGTAGTAGTAGTGTTAGTGTTGGGAGTAGGGGAGTAGTGTGTAGCAGGGTAGGGGCGGGGTAGGAGTAGCGGTAGTAGTAGTAGTAGTAGCGGTAGTAGTAGTAGTTGTATTTTGTAGGTTTTTGTAGGTTAGTAGTGTAGTTGTAGGGAGTTAGTCGGTAGTAGTAGTAGTAGCGGTTGTGTTAGTAGATGTTGAGCGGAGTGTGTGTGTAGGGTAGAGTGGGATTAGTAGGGTTTGTAGTAGTAGTAGTGCGGTGGTGTAGTAGTAGTAGAAATAGTTTTGCGGGTTGGGAGTAGTAAGTAGGGTATTTTGTGTGTAGTAGTAGCGGTTTATAGTAGTAAATAGTGCGGTAGTAGTAGTAGTAGTTTGGGTAGTTAGTAGTAGTAGCGGTAGTAGTAGAGAGTAGTATAGTTGGGTAGTATATTAGTAGGGTAGTTAGTAGAGTAGTTGTAGCGGAAGTAGTGTGTAGTAGCGGTTAGTAGTTGTAGGGTTTTGTTTTTAGTTTGTAGTAGTGGGGTAGTAGTAGTAGTATTGTAGCGGGAGTAGAGTATAGTGCGGTATAGTTAGTAGTAGTGTGCGGTAGTAGGGAGTAGTTTAGTAGGGGAGTTTAGAGTTGTGTTGGGTGTTTAGTAGTAGTAGCGGTAGTAGTAGTTGTAGTAGTAGCGGTAGTAGTAGTAGTAGGATTAGTAATAACCGGTTGTTATGTATGCAGGTGTTATTATAGCGGAGTGTGTGTGGTAGAGTGTGTTGTAAGGTGTTGTAGGAGGTGTGTGTGTGTTGTAGCGGTTTGTTAAAATCGGTAGTAGGTGTTTTTGCGGAGGTGTTTTGTAGGGTTGTTGTTTTTGAGGGATTTGTTTTTTTTGTAGCCGGTTTTGGAAAATGGGTGGGGTGGGAAATTTGACCCGGGGGCGGGTTATAGCAAATAGCGGGGGATAGAAAGAAGTGGGGGTTTTGAGAAAGAAGCCCGGGGTTGAGAAAGAAATGGGGGTAGAGAAAATGTCGGGGGTAGAGAAAAGAAGTGGGGGGATATAAAAAAGTATTAAGGGGGTTAGGAATATTTAAAAGGTTTTATGGGGAATTTTTCGTTACCCTTTGGGGTTATGAGGGGGTGTTAATTGCGCGGAGTTGTTTGGGTTTTGTTGTGCGTGTCCCGTAAAAGGTGTTTTGTACAGGGTTTTTCGGTGTGTTGTTGCGTTTTTTGGTGTTGTTGAGCGGGGGTTTTTGTGTTTTTGGGAGCGGTTTTTCTTTTTTTGTGCTTTTTGTTGTTTTGTGCCCGTGTTGTTTTTTTGTTGGTACGGTGTTGTTGGGGTTGGGGGTTTTAGGGGGGTGTTGTTGTTGGGTTGAAGCCCCCCGGGTTGGGGGGGGGGAAAGGGGGTTGGTTAAAAATTTAAAGGAAAAATAATTTTTTTTTTCCCTAAAATTTTTTTAAAATTTTTGTTTTGACAAATTACACCGTGCCCGAAACCTTTTGGGGTTGTTTTTGTTGGTAGCGGGTTTGTTTTTGTAAAAGGTTTTTTGTAAAAGGGTGTTTTTTTTGTTGTTGTAGAGTGTTTTTTGTAAAAGGTGTTGTTGTAGTAGGTTTTGCGGTAGGTTTGTAGCAGTGTTTTTTTTACATAGGATCACAACATCCTTTAGCATTACTGCTCCACGGCGGCTAGAGCAACACTCACCAGCTGGCGGCTATGAGAAAAACACTGCACCAGCGGGGGCTATGAGCAAAAAAACCCCCACTGGCGGCTAGAAAAACCTGCACCAGCTGGCGGCTATACAACACGCCCCAGCGGGCGGCAATGAGAAAACACTGACCACGGGCGGCTATGACAAACTGCACCAGCGGCGGCAATAGAAACACTGCACCACGGGCAGACTATAAAAAAGCTATTTGACAGCTGGTTGAGGAAAAATTCAGAAAAGGAGTTTTTTGGGTGACATTATCTCTGCCCCTCTGGGTCCATCCAGCTGTGCTGTGATAGTCTGCTGCAGCTGCTGTTGCGCGCTGTCGCGCTGGTTTTCTGCTGCTGCGGAAAGGCTGTTCCTGATACATCGTTGCGTTTCGCTGCGCTGTTGAACTTGCTGTTGCCTTTGGTGATATCCTGTGACTGCGGGCTGTTCGTTTGGGGGATCTGCTGTTATAGCCTGTTTTTGCTGCGGGCGTTGCTCGTGCTGTTGATGACCTTGCTATATGAAATCTGTTGTTGACTGTGTTGTTCGGGCCGGGAGGCTTGTCAGGGGGCGGGTGGGCTTTTTGGGGGCCCGTGGGCTCGACGACCCCAGAAGCCACAGCCCCTTTCAAAAGGCTAGGAGAGGAGAGAGGGGAAAATTTAAAAGGTTTCAAAAACTTGAAAAAAATTGTGTGGTTTAAAAAATTTTTATATCACCGTCAAAAAATATTTAATATAATACTGATAATGAAAAAATCATCTACACAGCGTAAGCACCACACGACTCTCAATCACCCTTACAGCGCTTACGGGTTTAGAGAGACCGCCCTAAACACTGGGGAAAATTTTTACAGAAACGTTCGGTCTTGGATCTTACACCTCTAACACACAGGGGGTTAAAGACAGTATAGGCGGAATGAAGGGGGGACAAAAGGGTGACAAAGAATTCATGTTGGGAGAGGACGGTGACTCAGTTTTTTTAGTAGGTGATGTTTTTATCTGATTCAGTATCATGTATTTTAATGTTTTTTTAAATTTTTTTTTAATTTTCCCGTATTGTGTTTTAAAGGGGGTGACGGCGATTTGCGAGGGTTCCAGACATCGTCGTCTAAAATCTTGTCAGCGGGCGAACTGTACCTCACCCAGTTCATTAAAGTCCCGTGGGTCCCCCGGGGGACACACACCCACGTCTCTGTGCTGGCTTTTGGTTTTTGTTCAGCCGGTCCCAAAGATTTTCTGCCTTTTTCGCCTAATTATTTAGATTTCGCCCTCCCCCCTTTCGCTCCATGGTTGTGGGGGCACAGTCTTGTATTTTTCCCTGAAGCTTCGTTTTTTTTGGTTATTGACAGTGGTAATCTTTTATATATTCGCATTTGTCTGTCAGGAGTGGGGGTGAAGCACAAAAATTCACTGAGCAATCGCAGTTCATCGGAGCTTTTTTCTACCGTGACGTAAACAGTAGGAGAGAAAGTGGGCCGAGAGTAATTGTTGGGATGGGCCGGGAACCCTTCTCAGCAAGACAATCATCCCGGGTGCTGTGTAGCTTCTGAAGACATTAGCTTTTTAAGAAAAGAAAGCATTTTTTAAAGCATGTCCATAGGTGTCCAGTGCAGACGGAAGACCTTTGGGAATAATACCGACAAACGGTTTTTGAAAAACACCTGAGCAAACATTAAGAATACGGAAAATACCTTATATGAACCACGCAAAGCACCACCTACCTAACAACACAGGAGCACATGATCCCGTTTTCTACCGTCCTCACCCCAGTATGACTTCTTCAGTCACCATGTTCACCATTTCACTCTCCGCCAACGTCTTTTTAAACTCTGTGGTTAGAAGTGATCAAGGTTCCAGGGCCAAAAAGATTTCTAATATTTTCCCAGTGTTTGCTGACGTGTCTTCTAAACCATTTGCGGGATATATATTACCAAGGTTTATACCCCTTCAACCCTGTTCGAGCACTCCATCACCTCATGATGCTAAAAAAACCTTCTTTATGAACACATTACGTTAAAAGAACTTGTTTTAAACTCAAAGAAAGACTCCATACAAAAAGCTGTCAAAATACTAGCAGTCATATGCAGTCAACAATCCACAATCAACAGAGTAGTCAAGAACACCAGCAACCAATAGCCAAAACCCACAATCAACAAGTAGTCAAACCCACAATCAACAGAGTATAGGAAAACCCAGCAATCAACAATAGTCAACACCACAATAAACAGAGTATCAAGAATACCACAATCAAAAAAGTAGTCAAGAACCCAAAAACAACAATATCAAAATCTGAGGACAAAATTTTATTAATAAGATTGGAAGCACCACTGGGGTCAGGGGGTAAAAAAATACACCCACTCAAACCTTGTTCAAGTGAAAGGTTATGTTTACCTTTTCCCCTTTTCCCCAATTTATCTGCCGACTATGCATACACCTGGCACAGGGGGGCGCACCTGTGCTAGCAACAGCTCGGTGCACGCAACCGCTGTGAAACACCTACGCCAAGAATGATGTTGTTTAGTGCGTATGTTTGGGACTCACGAGTAGGAAGAATGCGTAGTTACAGGTATTTTGAAAGTTTGTGCGGGTTTATTTACGAGTTTTGGGGAAAAGGTTATTTAAAATTTTATTGGACCGTCTAGCTGGGGTTTGCGGGGTCGAGCACCTCCTCCCCCCCTCTTCACTGGCGTACAGGTCACTCTTCTTTCTCCAGACTTTGTCAACCTCTTCTTTTAAACCCATGTATGGATCCTACCTCCACAACATCGCTTCCAACTATCCACTTCCACAAATCTGTGACTGAACAAATACTTTCCCAACATCCTTTACATCGTGTCTTTCAAATTCCAACTGGTCCCCCTTTTTGCTGTGTCCCCCTCTCGAACATCCTTCTCTCCACCTGTCGATTCCCCCAGTATTTTTTATGTCTTTTTCATCTATCCCCCCTATCTCTCATTCCCCATTCCCCTAGACATTTCCCTTAACCCTCCTCGTAGGAAATACCCTTTCGCCGGGACATCTTGTGCAAACTTTTAATTTATCAGTTTCCTTCATTCTTGGGAGGGGTTTGGGTTTCCCAAAATGGGCCGCATACTCCAATATGGGCCTAAAGTACACGGTGACAGGGGCCTGAAATTCCTTATTAAGTGTCGGGGAAAGCTTTCTGAGGTTGCTAGGCGCCCCAATTCTGCAGCATTATTTGGTTGATGGCGCTTTGGAATGTGCCTGGTGTTAATCACCCCAAGATCTTTTTCCCTTTAGTGAAGTTGTACTCTGGGGCCCCCCAGACTGTACTCCCTCTGCCTTCTTTGCCCTTCCCCAATCTTTTACTTTTTCACTTTGGGGTTGAACCCAGGGGCCAATTGCTGGACCAGGTCGCAGTGTCCAAACCCCTGTAGTTCTTCCTGGGCCTCTCCGATTGAATTCTCATCAACTTCACAAATCCAAACAGGGACACTTTGGAGCATTTTCCTTTCCTCATTTTGTTTTAAAACACCAGAAAAAGCATGGTCCCGTCTCGCTTTCAGAGAATCCATCGTCAAATTTTAGCTGCGCTCCAGCGACTTGTCAGTGCCTGAAACGTCGAAAAAATCCTTTCGAACTTTTTAAAACAGCGCCGAGATGGGACACGCAGCTTTCCGAGCTGATCCCCAACATTAAGGGGCCCCGCAGCCCCCTGACGCTGACCCAACATTTGCACAGCACAAGTTTCCCGACCTGATCCTCAACATTAGCACAGCGCACTTCCTGAGCTGATCCTCAACACTAGGGAAAGTGCCTTCCTGACGCTGATCCTCAACTTTTTTGGGACAGCGCACTTCCTGACGCGATCCTAACATTTTTGCACATGCAGCTTCCTGCACTGATCCTCAACACTATGGGACAGTGCACTTTTCCCGACCGATCCTCAACATTTGGCACAGTGCAGCTTTCCCGACCTATCCCAACACATGGCAGTGCGCTTCCTGACGCTGATCCCAAATTTTGGCACACGCAGCCTCCTACACGATCCTCAGCAACTGCCAGCTTCATACACTGATCCTCAACACTGGCACAGTGCAGCTTCCTGACGCTGATCCCAACATTAGCCATCGCTTCTGACCTGACCTCAACACTAGGCCGGCACTTCCGACACTGATCCCAACATTATGGCACAGCGCAGCTTCCGACACTGACCCCACAACATGTCCAGCTTTTTCCCGACCTGACCCAAAACTTGCACAGCGACTTCCTGACGCGTCCCCAACATTATGGCACAGCGCAGCTTTCCCGACACGACCTCACAAAAGTCGCAGCTTCCTGACGCGATCCTCAACTTATGGGACAGTGGCCTCCTGACACTGATCCCAACCACATGGTTTAAAAAACCCCCTTAAACTTGAATCAGGAGGGGAAAAAGAAATTGGTGTTCAAGTTTATCTAAAAATTCTGAACACGAGGGGTTTCCAGCCCTGGGGGTGGCAGCCCTGGTGGGGCACCCGGTGGTTGTCCCCCCGTGGGGTGTCACCCTGTGGGTGTCAGCCCTGGTGTGTCCAGCCCCCGGGGTTGCCACCCTGGTGGGGTCCACCCGGTGGGGGTGTCAGCCCTGGGGGTTTCCCCTGGGGGTGTGTCACCCTGGTGGTGTGTCAGCCCTGGTGGTGTTCAGCCCGGTGGTGTTCAGCCCTGGTTTTTGTTCAGCCCTGGTGGTGTGCAGCCCTGGTGGGTGTCACCTGGGGGTGTTCAGCCCTGGTGGGGGTGTCACCCTGGTGGGGGTCCCCCTGGTGGGTGTCAGCCCCGGTGGTGTGTCAGCCCCGGTGGGGTTTTCCCTGGTGGTGTCCGCCCTTGGTGTGCCACCCTTTTTGTGCCACCCTGGGTTTTGGGCCCCTGGTGGTGGTTTAGCCCTGTTGGGGTGTCAGCCCTGGTGGGTGTCAGCCCTGGGGGTGTGTCAGCCCTGGTGGGTGTCACCCTGGGGGTGTCAGGCCCTGGGGGTGTGTCAGCCTGGGGGATTTAGCCCGGGGGGTGTCAGCCCTGTGGTTGTCCCCTGGGGTGCCAGCCCGGGGTTGTCACCCTGGGGGTGTCAGCCCTGGTGGGGTGTCACCCCTGGTGGTGTGTCACCCTGTGGTGGTCGCCCTGGTGGTGTGTCGCCCGGGGGTGTGTCAGCCCTGGTGGGTGTCAGCCCTGGTGGTGTACCCTGGTGGGGGTCACCCTGGGGTGGTTTAGCCCGGTTGGTAGCCCTGGTGGTTGTCACCCCGGGGGTGTTCAGCCCGGGGTGGTCAGCCCTGGGGGTGTGCCCCGGGGGGTTTTAGCCCTGGGGGTGTGTCCCCCCTGGGGGGGGGTATCAGCCCGGTGGTGTCAGCCCGGTGGTGGTCAGCCCGGTGGTGGTTACCCTGGGGGTGTTCAGCCCTGGTGGTGTGTCACCCTGGTGGTGTGTCAGCCCTGGGGGTGTGTCCCCTTTTGGGGTGTCACCCTTGGTGTATCACCCTGGGGGGGTTTTTACCCTGGGGTTTTCAGCCCTGTGGGGTCAGCCCTGGTGGTGTGTAGCCCTGGGGGTGTCAGCCCTGGGGGTGTGTCACCCGGTGGTGTGTCAGCCCTGGTGGGTACACCCGGTGGGGTGTCACCCTGGTGGTGGCAGCCCCGGGGGTGTGTCACCCTGGGGGGTGGGCACCCTGGGGTGTTCAGCCCGGGGGTGTGCGCCCCGGTGGGTTTTCCCCGCCCGGGGTGTGTCACCCTGTTTGGGGTGTCAGCCCGGTGGTGTGTCAGCCCTGGGGTGTTAAGCCCCGGGGTGTGTCCCCCCCTGGTGGTGTGTCACCCTGGTGGGGGCAGCCCTGGGGTGTTCAGCCCAGGGGGTGGTCAGCCCTGGGGGTGTATCAGCCCGTGGTTGCAGCCCTGGTGGTGAAACACCCGGGGGGTTTCCCCTGGGTGGACAGCCCTGTTGGTTTGTCAGCCTGGTGGTTGGGGAGCCCTGGGGGGTCACCCCGGGGGTGGTCAGCCCTTGTGTGTCAGCCCTTTTGTGGTCACCCCGTGGTGGGTCCGCCCTGGGGGTGTTCAGCTCGGTGGTGTGTCAGCCCTGGTGGTGTGCGCCCTGGTGGGTCACCTCTGGTGGTGTGTCAGCCCTTGTGGTGTGCGCCCCTTTTGTGTGCCACCTGGTGTGTGTCCCGCCCGGGGTGTGTCAGCCCTGGGGGTGTATCACCCGGGGGGGTTGCAGCCCTGGTGTGGGCACCTCTGGGGGTGTGTCAGCCCCTTTTGGTTTAGCCCTTTTGGGGGTCAGCCCCGGTGGGGTTTCGGCCCCTTTGGGGTGTCAGCTCTGGTGGGTGTCGCCCTGGTGTGTCAGCCGGGTGGTGTTCAGCCATGGTGTGTCAGCCCTGGTGGTTTTTAGTCATGGTTTTCAGCCCCCGTGGTGGCAGCCCGGTGGTCAGCCCCGGGGGTGTGTCATCCTGGGGTGGTCGCCATGGGTTCAGCCCTGGTTGTGTTAGTCCTGGGGGTTTTAGCTCTGGGGGTGTTAAAGCCTTGGGGGTATTCCCCTGGGGTGGTCAGCTCGGTGTGCAAGCCTGTTGGTGTTGTGTCATCCCGTGTGTCGGCCCTGGGGTGTGTTTAGGGCCCTGGGTGTTACGGTGCGTATCAAACCCTGTGGTGTGTCATCCCTGGTGTGTCATCCGGTGCGTCACCCTGTGGTTGTCACCCTGTGGTGTGTCAGCTCTGGTGGTGTTTTGTCCGGTGGGGGTGTCAGCCTGGGTGTGTTCAGCCTTGGTGGTGTGTCATCCTGTGGTGTGTCGGCCCTGGTGGCGTTCACTCAGGGTGTTCAACCCGGTGGGTGTACCCTCGGTTTCAGCCCTGGGGGTTCAGCTTTTAAGGGTGTGTCAGCCTTGGGGGTGTGTCAGCCCGGGGGGTCAGCCCGGTGTGTCAGCCCTGGTGGTGTTCACCCCGGTGTGTGTCAGTCCTGGGGGTGTGCCAGCCTGGTGTGTCACCCTGGGGGGTTTTTATTTCCTGTGGTCAGCCCTGGTTTTGTTAGTCCCCCGGGTTGGTCTCCTGGGGTGTGTCATCCATGGTGGTGTGTCATCCTGGGGTGGTCCCCCCCGGGGTGTGTCACCCAGTGGATGTTCAGCCCACCGGGTGTCAGCCCCGGGTGTGTCAGCTCTATGGTGTGTAAGCCCGGGGTGGTCAGTCATCCTGGTGGTGTGTTATCCGGTGGGTGTCGCCCGGGGGCCCGTAACCCACCGGGGCCAGTTACATCAGTAACACCACCAAAACTATTACAGGTCGTAACACCCCCAGGATTAGTTAAGGTCATAACACCACTAGGAACTATTACAGGTCAGTAAAACCACTAGGGGAAATTTACAGGTCATAACCCCCAGAATTTTGTTACAGGTTAAAAAACCCCCCAGGAACTATTAAAGGCATAAACCACTAAACTATTACAGGTCATAACCCACCAGGGGCATTCAGGTCGTAACACCCCTAAGAACTATTTCAGACATAAAAACCCCGGAAATATTACAGTCAGTAACCACCGGGGGCCATTACAGGGGAACACCACCGGGAAAATTACAAAATCATAACACCACTAGGGAAATATTACAGGTCAGTAACACCACCAGGGACTAGTTCAGGTCAGAACCACCGGACAGTTTCAGGTCAAAACACCACAGGAACTATTACAGGGCTAACACCCCAGAAATTAGTTTCAGGTCAGTAACACACGAATAGTTACAGGGGCAAACACCCCAGGAACAAATTACGGGCTAAGCACCAGGGATTACAGGGCAAAATCACCCGGAAAAGTTACAATCAGTAACACCACGGGCTTTACAGTCATAACACCACCGGACTAGTTACAGGCTAAAACCACCAGGGACAGTTACAGGGCATAACACCCCCAGGACTAGTACGGGTCAGTAACACCACCAGGGACTGTTACAGTCAAACACCACCGGGACATTCGCAGTAACACCCCAGGGACTAGTTACAGGTCAAAACCCACCCCCGGGGGGCTGTTACAGGTCAAAAACCCCAAAAAGAACTAGTTCAGCAGAAAACACCACTAGGAACAGTTACGGCAGTAACCCCCGGGGGCCCTTTACGGGGTAACACCCCCCAGGAACAGTAAAGTCAGTAACAACCCACGGGGAACAGTTACAGGTCAGTCACCCCCCGGTTTTTCGCGAAAAAGGGGAATTTAAGTCTTAAAATGGAACAGTTCAGGTATAACACCCCCAAAAATTATCCAGGTCAAAAACTCATGGCCAGTGGGGAGAAAACCCACAGGTTTCAGCAGTAAGACCAGGGGCCATTTCGGGTCATAAATCCCAGAAATGACAGTCAGAAAACCCCTGGAACTGTTTACAGGTTTCCCAAGGGAATTCGGCATAAACCCCCAGGCTGTAGGTGTCCCCACCGGGCAACAGGTCAGCCCCAAAGGACTAGCATCAGTCCCCCCACCAGGACTTTTCGGGTGTCCCCACCAGGACAGTTCAGCGTCACCACTAGGCGTTCGGGTTCCCCCGGGGGCTTCATTATCCCACCGGACCTTCAGGCATAACCCCCGGGGCTGTGGTCAAACACCACCAGGGAAAGTTGGCATAAAAGGGACTTTGGTCGCCCAAAATTTGGTATACCCCTAAATTTACGGGGCGAAACCCCCCCAACAGCCAAACCCAAAACAAGGTTTAAAAGGGGGCCCCCCGGGACGTTCATCAAAACCACCACCCAGGGAAGTTGGTAGAAAACCCCAAAGTTGGTTTTTGGGTACACACACGCTGTTCTGGGGCTTTCATTCCAAATTTTAAGCATTTAGAGGTCTGCTTTCATTTCTCATATTTGGCCTTTGGGCCTACCGGGGAAAGGGCAACTGTCCCAAAGCGTCAAGGGTATTATTTACATACCCTCCCTTGTTCTAATTGTAAGGGATTATAAGCCCAAAGTTCGCTGGGGAAAGGGTCCCCTTTTCCCCCACGGGTCAGCCAAAATTGGCTTTCCCCGGTAATAATTTGGGGCCCAATAGTTAGGGTTTTTGGTTTTACTTTAAAGGTGGCAAAGTGTGTGGCCCATAAGTGGGGGGCCAAAGGTCGGGGGTTTTTAAAAAAGTGTTTTTGTTGCCATTTTCCCCCTTTTTAAAGTTTAAACCCCAAAGGGTTTCTGGGTTAATGGGGGGTTTCTAAAAAGGTTCCGTGGAAAGGGTTTTGGGCCAAAGGTTTGGGGGTAATATGTTGTTTGCCTTATTTGGGGGTTAAAGGTTTTTCCCTTTTAGGCTTTTTATTTGTTGTTTTGGGGCCTATATTCGTTATTATTAGTGTTTTTGCTAAATTTGTGGGAAAATATGTCAAATTTTTTTCTGTGGTTTTTTTTGTTTTTTCCCCCAAAAAACGGGGTTTATTGGGTTGTTTTGCCTAATAGGTTTTTGGGGATTAATTAGTGTTGTTTGCCTTAGGTTCGGGGGTTTTTAATTTGTTTTTTGCTAATGGTTCTTGGTTTTAATTATTTGTTTGCCAATGGGGTTCGGTTTTTTAAATTTATTTTTTTTTGCCAAAAGGGTTTGGGGGTTTTAAAAAGGGGTTTGTTTCCAAAGGGTTGTTTTTTAAAATATTTTTTTTCCAAAAATTTCTTGGTTTTTAGTTTTTTCCTTTTTCCGGGGTTTTAATTGGTTGTTTCCTAAAATTTTGGTGGTTTTAATAGGGGTTTGTTAAATTCGTGGAATAGGGCCTAATGGGTTTTTGGGGTTTAAATTGTTTTTTTTGCCAATAGTTGTGTTTTAATTTATTTGTTTGTAAATTTTCTGGGGGTTTAATTGGGTTTTTTTTTTTTCCAAAAGGGGGGGTTTTTTATTTGTTTCCAAAGGTTCGGGGGTTTAAAGGTTGGCCCTTTAAATTCTTTTTAAATTATTTTTTTTCCTTAGGTTCGGGGGTTTAATTGGGTTTGTTTCCTAACAGGTTTTTACGGGCTTCCAACAACCAAACAATAAAAATTTTTACCAACAAAAAAACACACTTTTAAAACAAAACCCCATTAATTTTTTTTTCGGGTCTGTAATAAAGTAAAAATACCGGGCACTAGCCATTAACAGTTAATGGATAGGGTTCAAAGTTTTAAAAAGTGAAAATTTTTTGAGTAGTTTTCAGTGAATAGGGTTTTTTCCGGTTGTACGGGGGTCACCCAGCGTCCCACGGGTTTTTTTCCCCAGCATCCCGTGCCAAATTTTTTACAGTTCCCACGACCCCCTGTTTCCCCCTTGTAATTTTGAAAAACCTCCCAAAAGGTTTACATTAACACACCACCACAAACACACCCCAACCCACACACACCCCACACCCCAAACCCCCCACCACAAACACCATTTTCCCAGTGCCCTGAAAAAAGGTAAAAAACTAGCCACTGCATTGACGGGATGTTTTTCCAGGGAAAGGTTGTCCGGACCATGTTCCAGCGGACAATGGGTCCCCAGAAGTAACAGTGTCCCCACAGTGACACAGGTTCCCAGCATGACACAGTGCCCCCCAGCAGGACAGGTCCTCAGAGGACACAGTGTAAAAGCAGTGCCAGTCCCCCCCACCAGTCACAGGTTTTACCAAAGGGGGACACAGTGCCCCCAGCATGACACAGTCCCCAGCGTGACAGTGCCCCCAGCAGGGACACAGTCCACCACAGTACACAGGCCACCAGCAGTGCCCCCGCACCCCCCAGCAGGACAATTTTCCACGGGCACATTTCCCACAGTGACACGGGTTTTCCCCAGCAGTCACATGCCCCACGACACGGGTTCCCCGCATGACCATTTTCCCCACAACACAGGTCCCCCCAGAAAAATTGCCCAGTGCCCCAGTAACACATTTTCCACCACAGTGAAACAGTGCCCCCAGCAGGCACAGCCACCACAGTGACATCCCCACAGTGCACAGTCCCAGCAGTGACACTTTCCCAGCGTGACCCCTCCCCAGCAGTGACACAGTGCCCCAGCAGGGGAAACAGTCCACCAGAGTGACACAGTGCCCCCATGACACAGTGCCCCCAGCGGGAACACATTTCCACCACAGGACACAGTCCACCAGCAGGACACAGGCCCCCAGCAGTGCCCCCAGTGCCCCAGTTGACCAGTGCCCCACAGGAACAGTGCCCCACAGTGCACGGCACCAGCAGGACACAGTCCCCCAATAAAAGGGACAGTGTCCCCAGCAGGACACATGCCCCACAGTGCACGGCCCCCAGCGTGACACAGACCCCAGCAGTGACACGGGGCCCCACAGCCACCCCCTGACACAGTACCACCCATGACACATTTCCCCACATGCCCCCCAGCATGACCCATCCCCGGAACACGGTTTTTCCGGACAATTTCCCCAGCTGACACATGCCCCACAGACACAGTCCAAACAGTACATGTCCCCACAGTGACACAGGCCCCAGCAGTGACACAGGTCCCCAGCGGACACAGTTCCCCGTGCAAGTGTCAAAGCATCCAAAAACCCAGTCCCCAAAACCCCCAGCATTAACACGGGGGCACGGAGCAGTGACAAGTGCCCCCCACAGTGACACATTTTCTCCAGCAGGAAAAAGTTCCCACAAACACAGTGCCCCCCAGCAGTGACATTTTCCCCCACATGCACAGTTCCCCGCAGAGAAAAGGGTTTTAAGTACACATTTAAATAAGTGCCACGTCCACCAGCAGTAACCAGTGCCCAGCATGACACAGTGCCCCCAGAAACACATCCCACGTGACAGTGCCCCACATGACACAGTGCCCCCAGCAGTGACATGCCCCACAGGGCACAGTCCCCAGCTGACCCCAGTGCCCATAGTGACACAGTGCCCCTCCAGGGTGAGGGAAAGTACCAGCAGGACACAGTCCCCCCCCGCATGACACGTCCACCAGCAGTGACACGGGCCCCCCTCCGGACCGCAGGACCTGCCCCCGGACCCACCCTTTAACGGCCCCACCAAAAACCCCCCTACCGGCCCCACGTACCCCACCAGCATGACACAGTGCCTCAGCATGACCAGTGCCCCTGCAGTGACCAGTGCCCTCAGCAGTGACACAGTGCCCCCACATGACACAGAAACCACGCAGTGACACAGTGCCCCAGCTGACACAGGCCCCAGCAGTGACACAGTACCCCCCGCAGTGACACAGTACCACCACAGTAAACACAGTTCCCCGCATGACCCAGTGTCCCAAGGAGTACACGGGTTCCCCAGCAACACAGGCCCCCAGCAGTGACACAGTGCCACCAGCAGTGACACAGACCAATAGCAGTGACATGTCCCCACAGTACACAGTGCCACCACAGGACACAGGCCCCCAGCAGTACACAGTGTCCCCCATGACACATGCCCCCAGCAGTGACACGTGCCCCCACATGACCAGTGCCCTCACAGTGACACAGTGCCCCCAGCAGTGCACAGACCACCAGCAGTGACACGTGCCCTCAGCAGTGACACAGTGCCCTCACAGTGCCAGTACCACCACAGTACAGTGTCCCCAGCATGCACAGAACCACCAGCATGACACAGTGCCCTCACCAGTGACACAGTTCCCCAGCGTGACACAGTGCCCCCCAAAGTAAACCAGTACCACCACGGGACATAGTGCCCCCAGCGGACACAGGCCGGCAGCAGGACAAGTGTCCCACATGACACATTTCCCCCAGAAATGACGCAGTGCCCCCAGTGACACAGGCCTCAGCTGACACAGTGCCACACAGTGACACAGTGTCCCCACATGACACATACCCCCAGCAGTGACACGTGCCCCCAGCAGTGAGACAGTACCAACACAGCGACAGGCCCCCACAGTGACACAGTACCACCACAGTGACACAGGCCCCCCAAAGTGACACGGCCCCAGCTGACACAGCGCCTCCAGCAGGACACAGTACCCCACATGACACAGTCCCCACCGCAGTGCAATGCCACCAGCATGAACATGCCCCACAATGACACAGGCCACCAGCAGTGACCAGGCCCACCAGCAAGACACGTCCCACCACAGTGACACGTACCACCACAGGACCAGGGTCACCACATGACACAGTGCCCTAAACAGTGACACAGTGCCACCGCATGAACAGTCCCCAGCATGAACAGGCCCCCAACGGGAAACACAGTGCCACCACAGTGACATGTGCCCCAACAGTGACACAGTGCCACCACAGTGACAAGTGCCCCCAACAGGACCAGTGCCCCCAGCATGACATATGCCCCAACGTGCACAGTGCCACCCAGTGACACATGCCCCCAACATGAACAGTGCCCCCCAGCAGTGACATAGTCCCCAACGGGACACAGGGGGACCCAGTGACACAGTCCATCAGCAGTGACACAGTCCCCCCCAACAGTGACACAGGCCACCGCAGTGACACAGGCCACCAGCATGACAGGGGGTCATGAACTCAACAAAAAAATACATCATTCAAAAATAATTATCCATTAAATCTTTTTTTTACAAAAAACTTTTAATGTAACTCTTAAAAGAAAAAAAACTGTAAACCCGTTTTATCGTGATGGAAACGTGTTGTGGGGACTTATTGGCTGGTCGAAATGTGTTGTGTGTACTTATTGGCTGGTCAAAAATGTGTTGTGTGACTATTGGCGGGTTGAAACGTGGTAAAGTGACTGGCTGAGACGTGTTTTTTACCCATTTAGTTTTCAGCAAAAAATGTGTTCTATGCACTTTCACCTTTAAATATTTTTAAAATTTTCACAAAACGTAAAAAATCATAAAATTAGCAAAGGAAAGAGAAAGAACAGATTACGACAGAGACTTTTCTTGTTCAAGTAAACAACGGGGAAATATTGTAGCCAGACGAGCCTCTTGTTGCAAAAAACAACTGAGGAATTTTGAAGCCAACAGAGCTTTTCTTTTTGCCAGTAAACAAGCGGGGAATATTCACCCAGAGGACTCTTTTTTGTTGCAAGAAAAAAACAAGCTGAGGAATATTGTAGCCGACAACTCTTCTTGTTGCAAGAAACAAGCGGAATTTACACCCCAGAAGAGACTCTTCTGTTGCAAGTAACAAGCTGAAAAATATTACAGCCAGAGAACTTTTTCTTGTTGAAAGTAAACAAGCTGAGGAATATTAAAAGCCAGGAGAGACTTTTCTTGTTGCAAGTAAAAACTAAATATTGCAGCCGAGAGAGACTTTTCTTGTTGCAAGTAAACAAGCGAGGAATTTTACACCAGGGGAACTCTTCTTGTTGAAGTAAACAACTGGGAAATATTACAGCCAAGAGGCTTTTTTGGGGGCAAGTAAACAACTAAAAATTTTTTCAGACAGATCCCTTTTTGTTGCAAGTAAACAACTGAAATATTGTAGCCAAGAGATGCTCTTTTTGTTGCAATAAACAAGCTGAGAATATTACAGCCAGAGAGAGCTTTCTTTTTGCAATAAACAAGCTGAAAATTTTTACAGCCAAGGACTCTTCTTGTTGCAAAAAACGCTGGGAATTTTTGTACCAACAGATCTCTTCTTGTTGCAATAAACAAGCTGGGGAATATTACACCCAAGAAGACTTTTCTTGTTGCAATAAACAAGCAAAGAATATTACAGCCAGAGAACTCTTTTTTTTTCAAGTAAACAAGGAGGAAATTACAGCCAGAAAAAGACTTCTTTTTGCAAGTAAACAAGCTGAGGAATATTGCAGCCAGAGAGAGACTCTTTTTTGTTGCAAAAACAACTGGGGAAATATTACACCGAGAAAACCCCTTCTTGTTAAGTAAACAAGCTGAGGAATTTTTACAGCCAGAAGACTTCTTGTTGAAAGTAAAAAAGCTGGGAATATTGTACCAGACAGAGACTCTTCTGTTGAATAAACAACTGAGGAATTAACAGCCAAGAAGACCTTCTTTTTTCAATAAACAAGCTGGGGAAATTGTAGCCAGAGAGATGCTCCTTGTTGCAAGTAAAAAACTGAAAAAAATTTTGTGCCAGACAGAGCCTTTTGTGCAAAAAACAAGCGAAAATTTTTGTACCGAGAGATGCTCTTCTGTTGAAAAGTAAACAAGCGAGGAATATTGTGGGCAAAGAGTACAAACCCTTTTATTCCGCATGGAACCCCTCTTTTACAGCTACTCCCCCAACCAGGAACCGGGTTGTAAATTATGATGGGGCCCCATCTTAAACTAGTGACCGGGGTTTCTACCCCTAAAAGGTGGGATTGAAAATCGAAAGGGGTTTTATGGGATACCGCTCTCCTGTCTGCCCTTGTCATTCCCCTCTAAGCGGGTTGAAGCAGGGTCTGCTACTGTGGCTTCTATTTCTCCTTCTTACCGTGGATGCACTATATTTTCACTGACATAGTGAAAATTTTTGCGTTATAATTGGTGAAGGAAAAAAAGTCAAACTTTTTCTACGGGTTTTTTTTTTGCCCCCCATTACCCTGGGATAACGGGCCATTTGAAATCCTGGTTTTTAAATTTTGGGTAGCCCCCCGAGCGGACTTAGAAAACGGTTGATTTGGGGTGAAGCTTGTAGCAGAACATGTGTAGCTTGCTGTTTCGCTTCCTTTAAAAAAATTTTGCGTGTCATCGTTATGATCCCTTGCTATTGGTGATCGTTCACCGCTCGCTAAGTTTGTTCGTGGCTCGTTTCGCACGGCACTTGTGTGCATCGGCTTTGCTTTTATGCGTATTCTGCAATCGTACTGTCAAGCTAAGGGGTTTTCTGCAAATTTAACTTTTTTACTTGGGGTATTCGACTGGCATAGCGAATAACTTATGCCCCTAGACGATCAAACCCCCTTGTCGGCAATATTTGCAAAACCTACCTAAATTGTCTCTACACGTTTTTAAAAAAATTTGCTCGTTCCATTGGCATTCCCTATAAACGCCTTTTACCTGCGCAACTGCGTTCATTATTGCACAACTTATTGAAGAAAGATGGCACATCAAACTCCCCCCTTTTAGGGGAGCTAGGGAAAAAACTACTAGTTCTCGCAGGGGGAAGAAATACACCTCGGAAAAAAATGGGCAGTAAGTCACATGGGTTGTCTCAGGGGAATCAGCTCTTTGGGCACTTCACTGCAAAAATCACTTGAGAAAACTGGGAACAGAGACATTCGCAAGGAAGAATTTGATAGGGAAAAAAAAGGGAGGCAGTTTTCGCATTCTGAAACATTTCATTTAAAAAAAGCATACAGTTTGTTCCCCGCTTCAATAGGCCGAACCAGAGAAATTTTTTCAAAAGCTTCGAAAATCAGCTCGACCTTGAGGTGGCCGGAACACACGGGGGCACTTTGGGTTCAACAGCATTTTTGGGGAAGGCACGGGAATTTTTACGTCGGATTAACTGACGCTGAATTCCTATTAAAGAAAGGAAACCACAGTGTTGGGAGCATAACAGTACCCCCCACTAAATATCGAAAACCTCAAATTGAACAGGCGCAGCTTGGTCAATCCCTGGGGGGACTTTGGAGACAGCAAACCAAAGCTTTACCAGCTGGTTTAAAAGCGAGTGGTTCTCTAACTTTGAGGACTGGTGCGCTTATTCTATGAAAACCTGGGGTTTTGGGACAAAGGTTCTGTCTTTCTGCGGGGATCGTACTTAACCACGCATTGGAGGGGGCCAGGTTGGGCTGATACCTCGAAACGAACCGCTCCTTTTTCCAGCGGCCCGTTCTCTTTTTAACATCCGGCGTGAGCAGACGACAACATTGGAGAATGAAGGGGCCCGCCGGGGGGAAGCGTCTACGCATCCAACCAATCACCTGGGAGCCCCTTTTCAACTATGGGCCCCCCCGCGGAGGCAAACACTTAGGAGCTCTCGACAACAATATCCAAGAGGCACCACCAGAACGACACACTTTCAACGCATCAGGGGGGTAAAGGGCAAGCCTTCGCGCTTCAGGTTAATAAAGTAGGGGCAATCAGTTCCAACGCCCCCAAAAACCCAACCCTCGGGAAAACTCTAATTTTCCCCATAAAGCCCCCCGGAAGTAAAAAAGGTTGGCCCCTTTTTTGCGGAAAGCTTTTTTTCCCTTTTAGGAAAAATCAGAAACCAAATAAAAATAAAACCTTTTAAAAACTGGAGCATATTGCTCACTTGTCGAGAAGGAAATTACCCCTTTCAGAGAAACTTCCTTGAATTCCCATTTTTTTTGGGAAACCTTTGGGGAACTATATATTCTGTTCCTTTGCAAAAAATTTTTGTCATGCAAAATTACACTGGGTACTTGACTGTAGGGATCTCAAAAAGGATTTCCCATGAAAAATGCCCTTTTTTTACTGGGGAAAACATTACACGTTTCTTTTGTGTCCGAACCTATAATGATTAAAACTTTTCCATGTTGGGCCCTAACCGGAACATCCCAAGGGTTTCTGGGGGGAAAATTTGACCTACCTTGGGCGACTCCGATCTCGGGAAAGCCACGTTTTTTATGAACACACCGGCCGGAGCCGTAAAACAAGTGAACAAACCCCGATCAAACCTTCCTATTTTAAGGGTTTCGGGTTGCCAAGTTCGTTTTCCCTGCCCAGGACTGTCCCTTTCCCGGGGGGAAAAACGTAAGGACCCTTTGTTAAAATTCACTTTTAGGGAGCCTGGGTAAATCCTCTTGGGTCATCCAGTCAAATAGAATTTTAAAAAAATTTTTTTTTGGTATCCTGGACTGGTAAGGAGAAAAGAGGGCCGGGAAATTAAAAAACGGTTAAATGGTTTAACCAAGTATAAACCCAGATATTAAAATAGCTCATAATGCACAGGGGGTCACTTAGGAAAAACAAAAACCCTTTTAAGAAACACAAAAGAAATTTTAAATTTGGCCAAAATTAAAGAAAGATGGAAGAACATATTAAGTGTTGCCGAGAATTCCCCCAATTTAAAACCTGGGCATTCTATTTAAACCCCGCACCTCCCAACCCATACCTCTGATGGAGAAATTTTGCAATTTAATTTTAGAAGTGTAGGTTTCCCCTACCTAAGTCAAAATCTGGAAAACAGTATTTATTTACAATTATGGATAAAGAACCCGAATCCTAAGCACCCCAAAGCAGAAAACAAAACTAAAGCTATTTTAAAAAACTTTTAAAAAATTCTTCTTGTTTTGGCATTCCAAAAAATAACAAAATATCAAGGAACTAACTTCACTGCCAAAGCATTTAGGAAGTATAACTAGGGTTTGGGATAATTCACAACTTATCCACTGCCTATCACCCTCAGTCCCAAGGGGCCTTGGGAAAATTCCCCAAACATTTAAAAAAAATGATGAGAAGTTTTTGCATGCCTTTCCGACAGATTGGGGTGAATCTCTACCATTGTTGCTGTTCCAGTACAGAGACGGTGCAAAGTCACTTTTTAGTCCTTTTTAGCTGATCTTGGGCACAATGAAAAGGTCACAATTTCAGATGCTACCCTCTTCCCGTCTGGGGGGACTAATTGACTTTTTGGGGAAGGGTACTTTTGTCCAAAAGACCCCTTAAAGTTTTCCAGGTACCTTTGACAATAAAGGGGAAAGGGAAAACCTGCCCTTTGAAATTCCAGGAGGGCATTACATATACAGTTACCCCCCTTCGGGAAGAAAAATTCCCCCCCCCTTTCATTCCAAAACCATCCATCAGGCTATTAAAGCTTGAAGGCACGGCAGCATACCAATGAAATTGTTGGGGTCTGTACTTGGGATCAACACCTATTTCCTTTAAAATCTGTTTTTTTTTAAAAATTTTAAAATTTTGTTTTTTTTTTTTTGGGGTTTTTTTTTTTTAATATTTTTGTTTTTTTTAAATTTTTTTTTTTTTTTTTTTTTTTTTGTTTTATTTTTTTTTTAAAAAATTTTTTTTTTTAATATTTTTTTTTATTTTACCTAAAAATTCCCTTTAATTGGACTTCTTGAACTTTTTTAAAGCAAAAAGATTTTTTGTTGCACCCAAACCCCTTTAATTCTCCAAATTTTTCATTCCTTGAAAGCTTGGTTCCCGGGGTTTGGGGGTACAACAAATCGGGAAAAAGTTGAGCCTTTTTACTTTTCACTAAGTTCCCGACTAGAGACACTCCCAAAAGAAAAAAAGCCCTCCCTGGTAAATTGGTTTGACATTTGATGTTTTTTGGGCCAAAAACGCAGGTGCACAGTCTCAGTGTCACAACCCCCAAATCACCCAACCATGAAGAATCCAACACAAGGTTAATGCGTTGGACGCTCAGGTCACCCTATAACTTTCAAAATTCGTTACTTGCGGCAAAGAAAATGGGTTGGCAAATCTTTGTCAGATCTATTTATTATTTATTTATTAGGGTGATTTGTGGAACCCCTTTCAAACTCTTTTTTTATCCCCTGATTGGGGGTTTTTTTTTTTGTGAGGGGGACGGGGTACCGTCCGCTTTTACTTGGACCTATTTTTGGGTTATCTAAACCCGTCCCCCACCTGATTTAGGGGTTTGGGTTTCAGGGACTAGAAAGCGAGCTCTATCTAAGAGTTTTATGGGGGGAGGGAAGGGGGTCCCATTTTTTTTGTGCCATGGCGGCAGGTTACCACTGGGGGGTGGAGCCAATCCGGCCTTCCGGGGGTGGGGGGGTGGGAAGCCAAAAAAAAACTAACCTTTTTTTTCGGGGCATGGACACACCCTCATTTACAGGCTTCTCCCCCAACCAGCGAACCCGGGGTTTCAAGAGTTGATGAGGGGCCCCCTCTTCAAATGGACCAGGTTTTTAGCCAATAAAAGGGGGGATTTACAATCGCAGAGGTTATTTGGATACCCCCTCCGTCTGCCCCTTTTCATTCCCCCTCTAACTGGGTTTAAGCACGGTCTGCTATCTTTTGGCTTCAATTTCTGCCTTGCTTTTTCCTGGAGTGCACTATATTTATCACTGACATAGTGTACTATTGCTGTTTAATTGGTGAAGGATAAATAACTAAAATTTTTTTTACTGTGTTTTTTTTTGCCCCATTACACCCGGGAAACAGGCCATTTGAAAACCTGGTTTTAATAAAAAATTTTAGCCAGACAGATCTCTTCTTGTTGCAAGTAAACAACTGAGGGAAAATTGTACCAGACAATCTCTTTTTGTTGCAAATAAACAGCTGAGGGAAAATTACGCCCAAAGACTCTTCTTTTTGCAAAAACAAGCTAGGAAAATTTTTAGCCAGAGAGAGACCTTTTTGTTGCAAGTAAACAAACAGGAATATTGTAGCGAGAAAACCCCTCCTTATTACTGTCATTTTTAAAAATTTGATTTTTTTGACATTTGGAGCTATAATTTTCAATGGTAACCCTATTGTGGAGTACAAAGGGAAGGGGCCAGCTTCCTAGTGTGGGGGTACAAGGAAGGGTCCACTTAGGTGGGGGTACAAGAAGGAAATTTCCCCTTTTTGGTGGGAGTACAAGGGGAGTCCCTTAGGTGGGGGTGCAAGGGAGGGGTCCAATTCTTTGTGTTTGAGTACAAGGGGGTTTTAATCACTGGTGTGTTTTATTTTTTACTATTCTTGTGTTATCACTATGTCTTGGTTGTCACAAACGTCTTTTGTTAAAATTCGTTTTGGGGGGTGGGTGTCACTTTTGGAGTTGCTGTCACTTGTGCTGAGTGCTGTCAGCTTGGCTGAGTTCTGTCACTTGTGCTAAGTGGCTTTAGCTTGTGCTAGGGTTGTCATTAACGTGGGTTGTTTTTGGGACACAGCTGAATTGTCCTGTGGCGAGATTGTGTAGAGCGACCTGGGACCGCCTTTTTAAAAAAGCCACTCCTGCCCCAAAACACACTCCTAACCTCCACAACACACCCACCCCCACAACACACTCCAACCTCCTACAACACACTCCTAGCCCCTACAACACCCCTAAACCCTTTTACAACACACCCTAGCCTCCCACAACACACCTTTGCCTCCACAACACGCCCTAACCTTCTACAACGCATTCCAGCCTCCTAAAAAACACACCCAGCTTCCCACAACACACCCTGCCTCCTACAACACTCACACCTACCGCTACACACTCACTCCTGCTTTCCACAACATCAAACCTAGCCCCCTACAAATCACTCCCGCCTCCACAACCACTCCAAAACCCTTTTACAAAACACACCCTAGCCTCCTACAAAAACCCCTCCGCCTCCTACAGCACTCACAAACCCAGCCTGCTACAACACTCCACACCACCTCCTACGCACTCACTCCTAGCTTTCCCACAACACTCACACCAAACCTCCTACAACACTCACCCTAGCCTTCTACAACACCCTCCTACCTCCTACAACACTCCCAAACCCACCTCCTACAACACACACCCTAGCCCCCACAACACTCACACATACCTCCTCAACATACCCACCTCCTACAACACTCACCCTAGCCTCCTACAACAACCCTAGCCTCCTACAACACTCACACCTGCCTCCACAACACACCCTAGCCTCCATACACTCCTAGCCACTTACAATACACACCCCAGCCTCCTCAACCTCACAAACCCAGCCCCTAAAACCACTCCTAGCCTCCTACAAAAACCCTACCCTACCCCCAACACTCATACCCAGCCTCCTACAACACACACAGCCCCCTACTACACACCTAGCTTCCCACAACAACTCCACCTCCCACAAACACACAAACCAGCCCCTGCAACACTCACAACCTACCCCCACACAATCTCCTAGCCTCCTAAACACACTCCTAACCTCCCACAACACCACACCTAGCACCTAACCAAAAACCACACCTAGCCTCCTACAACACACCCTAGCCCCTTCAACCACTCCTACTCCTACAACACCTCCCCGCCTCCTGTAACCTCACACCTACCCCTACAACACACCCTACCTCCACAACACTCATACCACCCCTAAAAAACTCCTAGCCTCCTACAACACCTCCAGCTTCCTACAACACCTCCAGCCTCCTACAACACACACCCAGTCTCCTAAAAAACACTCCAACCTCCAAAAACGCACTCCTACCCCCACAACACGCTCCTAAACCCCCTACAACACACACCTACCTCCCACAACAACACTCCAGCCCCACAACACAATTCTAGCCCCCTACAACACACTCCTAACCCCACAACCACCCTAGCTCCTACAACACATCCACCCCAACACACTCCTAGACCCCGCAAAATACATCTGCCTCCTACAAAACCTCCTAGCCTCCCACAACACACACCTAGCCTCCTACAACACACTCCTAGTCTCCTGCAACACCACTGCCCCTACAAAACACCCTACCCCCTAAACACACTCCAACCCCCTAAACCACTCCAGCCCCTAAAACACACTCCTACCTCCTACAACACACACTCCAGCCTCCTACAACACACTCCTAGCCTCCTCAAACACCCTATCCTCCTACAACACACTCATAGCCTCACAACCTGACACCAGCCTCCTACAACACCACCCCCCCCTGCTGCAACACTCACATTAACCTCCACAACACACACCCTAGCCCCTACAAAACACTCCAACCTCCACAACCACACCCACCTCCTACAACACACACCACCTCCTACAAAAACCTCCAGCCTCCAAAACACTCACACCAGCCTCCTACAACACACTCCTAGCCTCCACCCACCCACTTTCCCCCAAAAAAACCCTTTCCCCCACAACCAAACCCTTCTTCCCCTCCCCCCACAACCAACCCCCCCCACAAAATCCCCCCCTAAAAACACCCCCCTCCTAAAAAAACCCCCCCCCTAAACACCGCCCCCCCAAGCCTCCCACAAACACCCCCCCTCCCCCCCAGCCCCTACAAACATTTTAAAAACCTAGCCTCCTAAAAAACCCCCCCTTCCCCCTCCTAGCCTCCTACAAAAATTTTTTTGGGGGGGGGGGGGGGGGGGGGGGGGGGTTTTTGGTTTTTTTTGGGTTTAAAAACACCTCCACACCCAAAATCCTACCCCAAACCAAAAAGCAAAAAAACCCAAATCCTACCCCCTAAAAAAAACCCCAGGGTCCCCAAAAATCCTAAAACCCCCCTTTAAACACTCCCCCCAACAAAACCCCACAAAACTTAGTCCTAAACCCACCCAACCCCCCTTAAACAACCCCTTCCTCCAAACACCCTCCAGCCTCCAAAACCATCTACCTACAACACACACCCTAAAACCCTAAAACCCTCCAACCTCCTCCAGAACCCCCCCCCCTCCTTCTAAACCACCCTAGCCCCAAAACACACTCCAGCCAACCTAAACCTCCCAAAAAACCTTTGCCTCCTACCAAAAACACCCCCAAACCCCCAAAAAAAAAAACATCCAACCTCCCTACAGAACCACCCCAGTCCTACAACAACTTGCCCCTACCCTCACCCTACCCTCCTACCCCCCAAACCCCCACCCCCCCCCTGCCTCCCCAAAAACCCACGCCACCTCCTACAACACACCTCCCCCCCTCCCCCAAAACACCTACCCCTAAAAACCCCCCCCTAGCCCCCACAACACACACCCTACCTCCAACCCCCAAAACACCCAGCCTCCTACAACCCCCTCCCTTGCCCCCTACACCCACTCCTCCTCCACAAAACACACCTAGCCTCCTACAAAACACTCTAGCCTCCCACAAAACACTACCCCCCCCCAGCCCCTACAACACACACTCCTAGCCTCCCAACACCCCCTCTCCTAAAACCCCCCCCCCTACAACACCCCCTACTCCTACAACACACCCCAGCCCCTAAACCACCCTAGCCCTCCTAAACACACACTCCTAGCCTCCCCAACCCCAACCCCACCTCCTACAACACCATCCTAGCCTCCTACAAAACAAAACCCTAGCCTCCTACAACACACACTCCACCCCTACAACACACTCCAGCCTCCTACAACACTCCCCCCAGCCTCCTACAACCCACCCTAGCCCCTACAACACCACCCTAGCCTCCTAAAAACCCCCCCTAGCCTCCAAAAAAACACCCCAGCCTCCTAAACAACCCCAAATAGCCCCTCAAACACACCCTAGCCCCTAAACCACACTCCCAGCCCCTACAAACCCCCCCCTAGCCCCCACAACCACTCCCAGCCCCAAAAACACTCCAACCCCACAACCCCCACCCCAAAACCCCTACAAACACACCCACCCCTACAAACAACTCCAGCCCCTCAAACAACAACCTACCCCCTAAAACACACACCCTACCTCCTACAACCACCCTAGCCTCCACAACACACTCCCAGCCTCCTCAACACACCCTAGCCTCCCAAACACAACCCCCTAGCCTCCTACAAAACCCCCACCAGCCCCATAAAAAACCCTCCTCCTACAACCACCCTAGCCTCCTACAACACAATCCTAGCCCCCCCCCCTTAAAACCCCAAAAAACTCCTACCTCCTACAAACCCATCCAGCCTCCTAAACCTCCCCCAGCCCCTCAACACACACCCACCCCTCAACCCCCCAGCCCCCCTACAAAACACCCAGCCTCCTACAACACCCTCCCAGCCTCCCCAACACACACCAGCCTCCTCAACAACCCTACCTCCACAACCTCACACCAGCCTCCCACAACACACACCTAGCCTCCGAACCCCCTCCCCACAAAACCCGAAAAAACCCTAGCCTCCAAACACCACACCCAGCCCCCCCCCCCCTCCTAAAAATTTTTTATTTTAAATTTTACTCTCCCAAACTCTTTTTCCAAAAAAGGGTCTAAAGACACCTGCTTTTCCTAACAAAACTTTGCTTCAGACACTTTTGTTCATAAATTTTGGCTCCCACAACACTTTAACAATGTTTTACCACATCCTTTGCCCTTTTGGGCACCAAACAAGCCTTACCACTTTGGGGCCTTTTTTCCCACAAATTTTTAAAATTTTCCTTAAAATTTTTGCTCCAAACTACTTTTCCAAATAATAGCCTCCCCAAACCTTACCTTTCCCTGCCAATTTTCCCTAGTTCAAAACCAAACAGGAAAAGTTTCTTTTTTTTCTTCGTGTCGGTATTGCAAAGAAAAAATCTGTCCGGTACCGCTCTTTGTGGAACCCCGATCGTCACACTCGCCCATTCCGACACCACTTCCTGAACACCTCCTTCCTCTTAAGAAATCCTATTCATTGAAGGGCCTTCTCTGTTATTCCCCTGTCTATTTGAAAGAGTGCTAAAAGCAGAATTGCAAATCACCGGGGAATCCCAAAATCTGCACAATCCAGGGCAAAAAGGGGTTCCAGGGCGGGTCGCTCCTGCCTCTCACAACAAACTGGATCACTATGATATGGCCTTGGATGCACTGGAAGAAAATCAGAATGCAGATGTAATATACACAGACTTTGCAAAAGCATTTGACAAATGCGATCATGGCGTAATAGCCCATAAAATACGTGCTAAAGGAATAACTGGGAAAGTGGGGAGATGGATCTTAAACTTCCTAACAAATCGAACACAAAGAGTATGGTCAACAGAGTTAAATCGGAGGCTGCCATAGTGAAGAGCCTTTTTCCACAAGGCACAGTACTCGCCCCCATCTATCCTTATCCTCACATCAGACATAGACAGAGATATACACCACAGCATCGTATCATCCTTGCGGATGTTTACTAGGATCTGCATGAGGCTGCATCTGCTGAGGACGCGGTTAACCTCCAAGAAGATATAAACAAAGTTTTCCAGGGGGCAACGGAAACAAATATGTTCAATGAGGACCAAATTCCAACTACCCGTTTTTGAAAACTGGGGGGGATAATAACTAAAACAGATATACTACTGACTCCGGCCATACAATAGAGCGGAAAAATAATGTAAGGGACCTGGGAGTATAATGTCTGAGGATCTCCCCTTCAAGGATCACAACAGTGCCACGATCGCACGTGCAAAGAAAATGATAGGATGGATAAATGGGGAGCTTTCAAAAAGAGAGATGCCAAGCCAAAGTGATTCCTTTTTTCAAATCACTTGTTCTCTCTAGGCTGGAATACTGCTGGGACAAATTTAAAATCTCTATTCAAAGGAGGCGAAATCGCAGATCTAGAGAGTGTACAGAGATCCTTTACTGCACGTATAAGTTTCTGTCAAGCACCTTAACTACTGGGACGCTTGGAAGCACTAAAAGGCTGGGCAGGCGATGCAAAATGCACCCAATAAAAAGTAGGGGGGCATTGGTACACTAAGGGAAAACCCATAAGTGTCCCCGGGGGCCCAAAACTGTTCAACAGCCTCCCATCAAGCATTAGGGAATTGCCAATAAGCCCCTGGCTGCCTTCCCAAAAGAGACGGACAGATACCTAAAGTCAGTGCCGGGTCAGCCCGGGGTGTGGCTCGTACTTTGGACTGCGTGCCTGCCAGCATTAACACCTAGTTTGATCAGGCCCTGATCCATCGGAGGCCTGGTCATGGACCGGGGCCCCGGGGGCGTTGATCCCCGGAATAACCTCCAGGTAACCTCCAGGTAAGTCTCTCGTAAGGTACTGCGTCAAAGGGTTTCTTAAAGTCCAGAAACATGCGACCCACTCAGCCCCTCTTTCTCTTGCTGTACTTCTGGTGTCTCCTGCTTCATTATACTTCTGATAATCTTCCTGCTTCATTATACTTCTGATAATCTTCACAAACTTACATATTCTGAACGTCAGTTATACGGTCCTATAATGTTATGCTGCCTATCTGTCCTCTTTCAAAAATACTGGAATATTTACTGTCTTCCACACCTCTGACAGTTGTACTGTCTCATCTACCTTGTTGAAGATTTATGAGGGTGTGTACTCACCTATTTGTGGTTGCAGGGGTCGAGTCATAGCTCCTGGCCCCGCCTCTTCACTGATTGCTACTAGGTCCTCTCTCTCCCTGCTCCATGAGCTTTATCAAACCTCGTCTTAAAACTAGTATGGTTTTCCCGCCTCCAACTCACTTTTTTAGGGTATTTCCCTG
>NW_026467581.1:0-13751 GCF_026875155.1 Cherax quadricarinatus
AACTTGATAGATAACTACACTGGAATGGAAAAGTAAAGGAAAAGGGCAGGCATGCTCAAAATAACACGGTAAGCAACTTAAAGCCCAGGGGCACTACTGGTAAAAGGGGCACTACCGAAGAAAAATACTACAGTAGAAGGGACTTACCAGCAAAAGGCATCTACTCTTGAACGAGATGGGAAGAATTGGAGGTGCAACTATGCAAAATTGCAACTGACACAACACACAACACAACACACACACACACACACACACACACACACACAACCCCCACACACACACACACAACACACACACACACCCAAAGCACACACACACCCACACACACACACACCACAAAAACAAAACCGCCAACACCACACCCTCACACACACACACACACACAAACAACACACACACACCCCCCCCCCCACCCCCAACCCCCACCCCCCCCCCCCCCCCCCCCCCCCCCCCCCCACCCCCCACACCCCCTCCCCAACACCCACCCCAACCCCCCCCCCACACCCCCCCACCCCCCCCCACAACCCCCCCCACCCCCCCCCCAAAACCCCAAAAAAAAAAAAAAAAAAAAAAAAAAAAAAAAAAAACCAAACAAACCAAACGAACAACCCAAAAACAAACACCAAAAAAAAAAAACAAAAAACCCCCAAACAAAAAACACCACCAACACAAAAAACCAAACCCAACAAAAACAAAACAACAAACCCCCCAAAACCCCAAACACCAAAAAACACATACACACCAAAACCACCCACAAAACCACCCAAAAACAACACACAAAAAAACACAACCAGACAAAAACAACCCACAAACACACACACCACACAACCACAACCCACCCAAAAAAACAAAACAAAACCCCCAAACACACCAAACAAAAACCACACCACTACACACCCAAAAACACACAAAAACCCCCAAAACAACAACAAAACCCCAAAAAACAAACAAAACCCCACACAAAACCAAAAAAACACACAACCCCAAAAACCCCAACAACAAAAAAACAAAAAAGAAACCCCAAAACAAACAAAACCAACAAACAAAACCTCAATTCTACCCCTTCTCTCTCCACTCTCTCCCCTCTTTCTACACTTTCACTCTCCCCCCCACTCCCCCGCCCTCCTCTACCTTTCTGTCCGGTGGGTAAATAAAAAGAAAAGAAAAAAAAAAAAAAAAAATAAATAAAAAAAAAGATGGGTGGCCTTAGAGGACGGAAAACCAGAGATCTGGTAGACGAACCCAGGGAGGAAAACGGGGATTAGAGCACCAAAAAAGGGAGGAAAGATGGGAAGGAAATAGTAGAAGCTTGGTAAAATATGGAGGAGCGGATAGCTGGAAGAGTGCAGGAAGTGGGAAGTACAGGTCTTACAGCAGAACAAGATACAGTGCTTAGAATAGAAACTGCAGAAGCCTGAACAGATTAGAGAGCAAATGAGCAATTCAGATGTGACATCAGGAAATTCAAAGTCAGGCGCAGACAAGGAGGTAAAGCACAATAGCGGAGACATGCCGTAACACGCAGGCCCTATCAACACCCACGGTGGCCAGGAAAAACGATGAGCACACAAATCAAACGACAATGTCCTAAGACAATGTAGGAAATTTCAAAGTCGCGCAGACAAGGGGATGTGTAAGCAACAACGGAGGCATGCCGTACACAGAAGGCCCTAACAGACCCACGTGGGCCAGGGAAAAAACGATGACACATAAGATCAAACGACAGGTCCGAAGACAATGAAGGTTTGTTATATCTGAGATTCACCCAGCCAATTCAGTAGCAAGGGACAGCTGGTCAGGAAATACAGTTCACTGAATAAGAAGTTTCAGATATGACAGGGACTGAAGGCAAGAACCATTCAATGGAAGGAACAATACAAAATGCCCCGAGGCAGCAGATGGAGACTCATTGGGGAGGAGGAAAAGGGGCGAGGTCAGTTTCGTTTAACGGGCTCCAAAAGCCAAGGGGGCAACTTTGAAGAAATAAAACAGTAGGAAAAGAAAATGATTGAAGCATCATGAAAACAATAGGGAGGCAATATGACTCAGTGACGAAATTTCAGAGAATTGGGTGGTTTTGCGAGTGGAAGATAACGCCTGTCAGAGTAACTTTTTCAAGAAGAACCGTTCGAACCAGATTTCTGCAACAGGAAAGCAGAACGGAGGACACAGAGGAGTACCAGAGAGTATACCTCGACCGCGACAGAAACAAGAGAAAGGACTACACTGAAAGAGAGTAACAGAGACCAAGAGGAACGAGAAGCAATGAAAATGAGCAGAACCAACAAACAGGAGGAAGGCAAACACACCCCCCAGAGAATCTCTCACCAAAAACTCCACCCGCGACATGCCCACGCAACTGAGCCAACCTATACTACAACCCCACTCACTGTTCCCCTCTGCCACCAACCCCCCCATATCCACAAAACCTCACCCCAACAGCTTGTCCCTATGGGTATTCTGACCCCGCACCCATCAACACAAACCCCACCCTACACCACAGCCCCATATAGGCCCCCACCAAGGCTCTCGCTCTCCCCAACCCCAAGACTCTTGCATGACCACAATGAAAGAAAAGAAACTAAAGGTTTTGGTACCACACACGCGGATGGAATAACGATAAACATGAGGAGTGAATGAAAGAAAACATGAAAAATCCCACAGACATCAGAGCAGTCACACAGAAACAAAACTCGCTGAACAATAACAGGACTCAATCTTCCCAACAGATATTCAATCCTGAGGAAAGATAGAAGAGTAGAGGGGAGGAGGGTTTGCACCGCTCATAATACACCATGGGGATTTGAGGAAATGGAAGGCATGGAACATGAATTGAGAAAAGACACAATTGTAGGTACAATTCAGTCCGGAGAACATAAAGTATCATTGGAGTGATGTAATAACCCATCACAGAACTGCAGGAGGCAAGAGAGAGGAGTACGAAAGAAAACAACAGGTATGGTGGACACACTGCTGAGGTGCAAGAAGAGCTCACGCGAGCAGAGCAAAGTTACTGGTAAATGGGTAATGGGCGATTTCAACCACAGGGAGATCGACTGGAAAACCTGAGCCACCTGGGGTCCCGAAACATGAGAAGCCAAAGATGATGGATTGTGTCGTGAAAACCGCATGCATCAACATGTCAGGGGACACAACCAGGAGATAGAGGGGAGATGAGCCAGCAAGACTGGATCTTGTGTTCACCCTGAGCAGTTCAGACATTGAGAACATCACTTACGAAGCCCCTTGGACTAGCGACATGTGGTTTCTGATTTTGACTATATTAGAGTTACAAGTGAGAAGGTAAACAGAACTGAAGGGGAACGAGCCAAACTATCAAAGGGGGACTACACAGGTAAGAGAAACTTCCTTCAGGAGTTCAGTGGACAAGAAATGGTAGGAAACTCAGTAAACGTGATGATGGAATATGTGGCAAACAAAGTGCAAGGAGGCAGAGGAAAGTTTTGTTCCCAAGGAAACAGAAATATTGGAAGAACCAAAACGAGTTCTTGGTTTACCCCCGAAGATGTAGGGAGGCAAAAACTAAGTCAACAGAGATGGAAAGGTTACAGAGGCATGACCAGGAAAACACAAGGAGATTATAAGAAGAGGCCAGAAACGATATGGCGCAGATAAGGAGGGTAGGCCCAGCGACAGACAGAAAACGACATAGCATCGAAAGTCAAATCTGACACAAACTGCTTGTATAGCCACATTAGAAAGACAACAGTCAAGCCAGGTGATAAGGCTGAGAAAAAGAATGTGGAGAACTCACAAGGAAACGATCAAGAGTATGTGAGAGCTCAACACGAGATTAAGGAAGTATTTACAGTAAGACAGGAAGGCTCTGGTGACAGACCAATGGGACACCAGCAAGGCATACAACCAACAGTGTTGGACAACATACATACAGATGAGGAGGATGAAGAACTGCTAAGGGACATCGATTCCTCAAAGGCATGGGACCTGAACAACTTCTCTCTGTGTGTCCTTAGAGAGGGAGAATATGTTGTGCGTGCCCTTACCCACAATCTGCAACACATCCCCTGGAGAACTGGGCAACTAACCTGAGGTATGGAGACGGCAAATGTAATTCCCATTTTCAAAAAAGGAAGACAGAAAAAGAGCAACTAAACTATAGACCTGTGTCATTGACGTGTAGAGTACAAAATTATGGAAAATTATCAGGAGGAAGTGGTGGACACCTGGAACCGGAACAGGAGTATAAATGCAACCAGCAACGGAATCACGGAAGGCAAATCCTGTATCACAAACCTTCAGGAGTTTTATGATAAAATAACAGAAGTAAGACACGAGAGAGAGGGGTGGTTGATTGGCATCTTCTTGGACTTCAAAGAAGCCCTTTGACACATTCCCACAAAGATTTTAGTGCAGAAGCTAGAGCATCAGGCGCATATACAGGAAGGCAACTGCAATGATCAAGAAATACCTGACAGGGAGGCAACAACGAGTCATGGTACGTAAATGAGGTATCACAGTGGCACCTGCGCGAGCGGGTCCCAGGGGGGTCGTCCCCCTAGGAACCATGCTATTTTTGGTATATGTGAAACGACCATGTCGGATGGGTTAGACTCAGAAGGTGTCCCTGTGTGCAGATTGATGTGAAGTTAATGAGGAGAATTAAAATCTGATGAACCAGGCAGACTTCAAAGAGACCTGGACCAGACTGGCTCAAACCTTGACCAGCAAATGCTTCTCGAATTTAATCCTGCCAAATGCAAATCAGAAGATAGGGGAAGGGCACAGAAGCCCACAGACCAGAGTATAGGCTAGCGGCCCAAAAGACTGCATACCTCAACTCAAGGAGAAAATCATGGGGGAGTAAATAACACCGAGCATGTTCTCCGGAAGCACCACATCAAATCAGAATAACTGCTGCAGCTAATGGTGCCTGGCAAACCTGAGAACAGCATTCCGATACCTTAGTAAGGAATCATTCAAGACACTGTCACCGAGTATGCAGGCCCATAACTGGAGAGCAGCACCTGGTTTGGAACCGCCGCAGACTGTGATAAAGTCACGCACGAAACTAGAGAAAGTAACAAAGGTTTGCGACAAGGTTAGTTCCAGAGCTAAGGGAATGTCCTATGAAGTAAGATTAAGGGAAATCGGCGGCCTGAAGACACTGGAAGGACCAAGGGTCAGGGGAACTGATAACGACAATAAAATACTGCGTGAATAGACAAGGTGGACATGGACAGGATGTTCCAGGGAGGACACAGAAACAAGAGAGCCACAAATTGGAATTGAAGACACAAATGAGTCAGAGAGATAGTAGGAAGTATTTTCTTCATCTAGAGTTTTAAGGCAGTGGACTAAGCCTAGAAATATGCCGTAGTGGAGGCAGGTACATACACAGTTTTAAGACGAAGGTTGATAAAGCTCATGGAGCGGGAGAAGAGGCCAAGTAGCAACCGTTGAAGAAGCGGGCCAGTTCTAGGACTCGACCCCTGCAAACCACAAATAGGTGATACAACTAGGTGAGTACACACGCGCACACACACACACACACACCCACACACACACACATACACACACACACACAACGCACACGCACACGATGCACACACACACACACACACACACACACACACACACACCACACACACACACACACACCACAACACGCACACAAAGGAACAAGCCCATTTATAAGCTTAGTTACACAACTCCCACACATACACAGGATTTCACACCTTCCTGAGGAACTGACCCCTAACCCATCTTTCCCCCCTCCTTCTCAGTAGCTCCCTCGTTACCTCTACCTATCACCTCTCTCTTTATCTATCTCTCTCTACCTACCTCTGTTTTCACTACCTATCACTTTACCTAGCTCTCTCTCCTATCTATTCCCTCCCCATCTCTCTCCCTCTAACATCCTTTCCCCCTCTCCCGTTTTCCCCACCTCGATCTCCCTCCTCACCCCTACCCTCCTCCCTCCTCCCCTCCTCCCCACTCCCCTCCTCCCCTCCTCTCCCCTATCCTCTCTCTCCCCTCTGTCCAGCTCCCCCCACTCTCCCCTCACCCCCCTGTCTCCAACCTCTCTCGCCCGCCCCCTCTCTCTCCTTCCCCCCTTTTTTTTTTTACACAGGTTTTGACAAGGTTAAGGAGCCCGAGCTTGATTGACAAGCTATTTACAGGTTAAGGATTATTAACTTTATTGACAAGCTTAGACTGTTATCTACATCATCCCATTTGAAAGCATTTTATGCCTAAGAGACATACAAGTAGGAACAGATGAAGTTTGACCATCTGTGGGCCAGCAATTTCATACGATCAACTACCTTTATCTCTCTCTCTCGCTCTCTCTCTCTGTTATATATATATATATATATATATAGTATATATATATATAATATATTATATATATATAATATATATATATATATAAGATAATAATATATATATATATATTTTTATAATATATAATAAATATATAGATAATATAGATTTATATATATATATATATATAAAATATATAGATCTATATTTATATATATGTAATATATAAATATATATATATAAATATATATATATTATATAATATATAGGATAATATATATATAATATAAATAGATATATATATATAAATATATATATGCCAAAACAACCACTGTGAAAGAATAGAGAAATTCCAAGCGTCTTTCGTGACCTACTACTCACATTATCAAGAACTTGATAATGGAAGTAGTCACGAAAGCGCTTGGAATTACTCCTATTCCCGTTCAGAGTGGTTGTTTTGCATATTTTGAAATCACCTGTTTACTGTGATCTATTGCATATATATATATATATATATATTTATTATAGATATATATATATAATATATATATATATAATAGATATATATAATATATATATATATAAATATATTATATATAGAATATATATATGCAAAAAAACAACCACTCGGAAAGAATAGAGAAATTCCAAGCGCTTTTCGTGCTACTCACATTTCAAGGAACTGAAAGAAAAGCATCCAAGGAGCTATATTAGGGGTCCTAGGTGGCCACACCTCACATCAAGTCCCACAACGTTAAACACCTGACGCGCGCCGACCCAACTTGGATAGGTCCGTTTGCACAACTCACCCCACAAACTATTCGAACCCAAGAAAATTTAAAAATTATCTGTCCAGTGTATAATAAATCTTTTCCCACATTCTATTACTTATAATGGATCTTTTTTCTAATTTTATATAAACCATAGGAAATATTCATATTATTGTACAAAACTGCTTTTTATGAAAAAGATTCAATTATATCCTTGTCGACCATGGACTTCTTGATACTGATTTCCCTCAACTTTTTGAAAAACAATTGATGTTAAAATCTCTTACTGAAATTAAAGAGCAATTGGAATCTTGTCCAGGTTCTATGCTATATGTAGGTTTGTTTTAATCTTAGTTCGAGAAGATTTTTAACCAGTTTGAGAACCGTAATAAACTTTATCGTAAATTTTACAAGGAATCTTATAGAACACATCCATCAGCATTTTGGGGGTAGTCTTTATCAAAAGTTTTTTTACTGTATCAAATTTTTGAATACAACTTTAATATAATAAAGTCTTAAAGAAGAGAAGGCCATATCAACCAAGTTTTTCATGGTAAGGGAGAACCCATCATATTTTTAGTTGAATAAGGGCTGGTTGTCCCTTTTTGGATTGTAAAAATATTTCTAGCAACTTTAAAAGATTTATCAATTACTTCTTGGGTATTTTTAAATCCATTACCTATTCAGAATTTTGATATTTCCTCATCTATGAACTCAGGACTATACAATTCTTAAAGTCTCTAAAAACAGTGATGAGAAAACTGACAGCTTGACTCTATCCTTATGCGAGGAATAATCGTGGACATAGAACATTATTTTGTAGGCTTTCTGTAAATTAAATTTGAATTCATTATTAACCCTTAATAATATAAACATCTAGAAAAGGCATTAGTTATTTTCTTCAAACTCAACAGTTAAAGTTTATAGAATGGGCTAAGCTATTTATTTTCCTAGGAAATGGGTTAGTATATCCACATTTTTGGGCATAAGTCACAAAATAAACATCAACCATTATCTTAAGACTTTAATATTAAAGTGTATTCAAAATCTGATACAGTAAAAAAAACTTTTGATAAAGATTCCTTCCCCCCCAAAATGCTATGGATGTGTCTATAAGATTGCTTGGTAAAATTTGCCGATAAAGTTTATTACGGTCAAACTGTAAAAATCTCGAACAAGATTAAAACCAACATAAATATAGCATTAGAACTGGACAAGATTCCATGCTCATTTATTCATGTAAGAAATATTAACCATCCATTTGATTTTCAAATAGTTGAAAAGTAGTAGCAAGCAAGTCCCATGGTCGACAGGAATATAATTGAATCTTGTTTCATCATAAAAACAGTTTTGACACGCTAATATGAATATTTCCCTTTGGTTTATATAAATTAAATCATTAAAATTTAATAGAATTTGGGAAGAATATACTAATACAACTGGACAAATAATTTTACATTTTCTAGGGTAGAATAGTTGTGGGGGTGAGTTGTGCAAAAGGAACCTATCCAAGTTTGCGTCGGTCGGCGCGCGTCAGGGTGTATAACCGTTTGTGGGATCTGATTAGTGAGGTGCTGGCCAGACCCCTTATTATACTTCCTGGGGAAAAGGGGGGCTTTACTTTCTAGTTCCTTGATAATGTGAGTATCAGGGGGACGAAAGCGCTTGGAAATTTCTCTATTCTTTTCAGAGTGGTTGTTTTGCATATTTCTGAAATCGCCTGTTTACTTGATCTATTGCATATATATATAATATATAATATATATATATATATATATATATATATATATATAATATATAGCTATAGATATATATATAATATATATTTATATATATATATAATATATAATCTCCCCCTTTCCCTTCGCACCCCTCTCTTCTTCTACCTTTCCCTTCTCTATCCTTTCCCACTCCTCTCTCCACACGCTCTCTCTCCCCTTTCCCATTCTCACTCTCCCCTTTTTTTTTATTTTTATTTTTTTTATTTTTTTTTTTTCTTTTTTTTTTTTTTTTTTTTTTTTTTTTTTTTTTTTTTTTTTTGTTTTTTTTTTTTAACACAGGGTTTTGACAAGTTAAAGGTTTCCCTACTTTATTGACAAGCTATATACGGTTAAGGATCCTAACCTGATTTGCAAAGCAAAGACCTTTTACCTACATCAGCTCATTTGAAAGCATTTTATTGTTATGAGCATACAAGTAGGGTACAGGATGAAATGAAAAACCATCTGGGGTCACCATTTTCATGTGATCAACTAGACTTTATCGTCATTGACATCATATGCTGTATGAATGTGTCCATACTGAGTCACCGGTATTCATATCTCGATGAGTGATGTTCGGAGAAGGGTACAAGCCAGATGGAAGTGCCTGGCTTTTCTGCCCGTCATGTGAATAAAAGCTTTTGTTTCACGCTGTCCTCGAAGTGGGTCCAAGTGTGTAATTGACAAATTGGCCCTTGTACATAACATAAGCAACCCATATCCTCCTATGTGAAGCTCTGCTTGAAAGACAGATCTATCCAGATGGTCCAATGAACGTCTTGCTCGGTTCTCTACTCTGTCAAGTAGTCGCAGAAATGAGAGGGGGACAGGCAAACCAAGAAAGTGGAGCATACTCAAGGTGTGAGCGTACGTGTGCCTCGTACAGAATCTTGCAACCCCTACTGTCAAGCAGAATGCAGATAACGCGAAGTGCTGTAACTTCCTGGCTGCCTTGTTTGCAAGTTTACAACATGGTTCTTCATGTTAGTTTGGAGTCAAAGTTCCCCCAAGGTTATCAACTTCTCTCCCAGTGCCAACACCCTCCCATTCATCCTTACTACTGCACCAGCATTACCATCATGGTGCCTAGAGACTATCATCATTTGCGTTTTCTCAAGTGCAAATGTTACTTGCCATCTATTTCCCCAAGCTGATATAGCTCTCAGCTGTTGATTGATGTAGCTTAGAGCAGCTGGCATTTCTTCTCTTGGATAAATGAATGTCAGTGTACAGTCGTCTGCATATGCATGTGATTCTGGAGATGAAGAAGGTCGTTGAAGTAGACATTCCGTAACAATGGTCCCAGCACGCTTCCTTGTGGAACACTTGCCCCAATAGGATGTCTTGCTGATTCCGTTCCATTGAGAACTACACCTAGAGATCACCATAAAGGGAAATCACTGAGGAGACATACGAAGAGCCTGAAATTTCCCCAGGGGCTTGAAGTTTAGCAAGAGGCCCGGGTGCCAAAACCCGGTGAAAGAAACCAGCAATGTCCAGTCCTCCCCTGTCTCGCCACCCTCTCTCCCCCCTCCTCCCCCCTCCCCCAGCAAACCCATGTTTTTTTATCTTCAATACACAGTAGAGCTCCCAAGGGGAGGGTGAAGCAAAGGCCAGGAGGGAAATAAACCCAAAATACAAAAAAAGGGGGGACTACAGGGAAAATGAGGAACTTCCTGAACGGGGTTCAGGGGGGCAGAGAACGGCGGGGAAAAGCCATTTAATAGATGATGGAATTTTGGGGAAACAATGTGCAAGGGGGCCCTGGGGAAAAGGGGTTTGTCCCCCAAGGGGTAACAGGAATAAGAAAAAGCCGGATGACCCCAGGGGTTCCCCCAAAAATTGCAAGGAGGAAAAAACCAATGTACTGGGGAAATTGAAGAAATAAAAAAGGGCCCAAAGGACCCAGGAGAAAAAGGGAGAGCATCGTAAGCCAAAACAAAATATGCACAGATAAGAACGGACCCCCAACTCCCAATTTTGAAAACGCCCATAGCAGGAAAGTCAAATCTGACCGGAAACTTTTTATACACCACATCAGGGGGAAAACAACAGTCAAGGACCGGTAACAGGCAAAGGGAAAGGGAAGGAGGAGAAAAAACAAAAAATTTCCCCCGGGAAAGTTGTGATAACTCAACAAGAATTCAAAGAAGGGGGTTCACAAGGAGACAAAAGGGGGGCTCCAAAAAAGACGGAGATGGGGGGAAACAACCAAGTGCGGGGAACAGTACCCCACAACCGAGGAAGAAGTGAAGAGGCTTCTAAAGGAACTAGATACATCAAAGGCAAGGGCCCGGGTTTAACATCTCCCCAGGGGGCCCCCTGAGAGAGGGAGCAGAGGCACATTTTCCCCCTTTTAACAACAATATTCAATACATTTCCCTCGAAACAGGGGGGATTGCCTGAGGCATGGAAGACAGCAAATGTGGTTTCCCCAAACTTTTAAAAAAAAAGACAACAAGAAGCCCCTAAACTACAGAGCCAGTATCAAATGACATGTAAGTATTCAGAGTCAAGGAGAAGATTAAACAGGAGAAGAGTGGGGAAAATCCTAGAAAGGAATTTTTTCTCAAAACAACAGCACCAACAAAGCTTTTTAGGACGGGAAAAACCCGGGGTTACAAACCTATTGGAGTTCTAGACGTTTACCAGCAATAAGGACAAGGGGGGAAGGGGGGGGAGGGGGTGGGTGGGTTGCATTTTCTTTTGGACCTTTCAAAGGGGCCCTTTGAAAACAGTTCCACACAAAAGGGGGGGTTAGTGCAAAAAACTAAGAGGGGAGGGGGAAAAACCGGGGCAGGGGAAAAAAATTAAGGGCACTAGAATGGATCAGAATACTTGGGCAGGACGACAGCAGCGAGTCATGGAAAGTGGGGGAGGTGTCAGAAGGGGGGCACCGTGACCAGCGGGTCCCACAGGGGTCAATCCCAGGACCAGGCTGTTTTGGTATTTTTTGGGGCGACATGACGGGAAGGGGAATTTGACTCCGAGGTGTCCATGTTTTTCAGATGAAAGTGAAGTTTATGAGAAAAATTCATTTTATCGAAGACCAGGAAGAACTCAAAGGGATCTGGACAGGCTGCAGGGCCTGGTCCAGCAATTGGGCCCTGGAGTTCAATCCCACCAAGTGGGAAAAATCAGAAGATTGGGGAAGGGCCCAAAAAAACCGCAGACGGGGTCCCGTCCCAAGGGGGGGGCCCGAGACCTTTCAAACCTCACTCAAGGAAAAAGATCTTGGGGTTAAATTAACACCAGGCCCCATCTCCTGAAGCCGGGACGTAAAACCCAAAAAACCCGGGGCAGCATATGGCGTCTTTGCAAACCTCGGAAAAGCATTTCCCACATCTTAATAAGGAAAACGTTTTTAGGGGGCCCTGTACACCGTGTACTTAGGCCCCTATTGGAGTATGCGGGACCAGCTTTTAACCCACACCAAAACCAAGCACGTAAAGAAGCTTTGAGAAATTGAAATTTTGCAACAAAGACAGTCCCCCTAGCTAAGAGGGAAAAAATTTCCTTTCGAAGGGGGAGGTTAAGGGAAATTAACCTGACGACACTGGAGGACAGGAGAGATAGGGGAAACATGATAGCGACATACAAAATACTGAGAGGACTTGACAAGGTGGACAAAGACAGGATGTTCCAGAGATTGTACACAGTAACAAAGGGGACACAGTTGGAAGTTGAAGACTCAGATGAATCACAGGGATGTTAGGAAGTATTTCTTCAGCCACAGAGTAGTCAGGAAGTGGAATAGTTTGGGAAGCGATGTAATGGAGGCAGGATCCATACATAGCTTTAAGCAGAGGTGTGATAAAGCTCACGGTTCAGGGAGAGTGACCTAGTAGCGACCAGTGAAGATGCGGGGCCAGGAGCTTGGACTCGACCCCTGCAACCTCAACTAGGTGAGTAAAACTAGGTGAGTACACACACACACACACACACACACACACACACACACACACACACACACACACACACACACACACACACACACACACACATGCACACACACACAACAAGGCTAGTTCCGGAGCTCAGGGGTATGTCCTACGAAGAAAGGTTGAGGGAAATCGGACTAACGACATTGGAGGACAGGAGGGTCAGGGAAGACATGATAACGACATACAAAATACTTCATGGAATAGATAGGGTAGACAGAGACAGGTTGTTCCAGAGTGTGGAAACAAAAACAAAGGGTCACAATTGGAAGTTGAAGACTCAGACGAGTCATAGGAATGTTAGGAAGTATTTCTTCAGTCATTGAGTCGTCAGAAAGTGGAATAGCCTAACAAGTGATGTAGTGGAGGCAGGAACCATACATAGCTTTAAGACGAGGTATGACAAAGCTCTGGAAGCAGAGAGAGAGAGAGGACCTAGTAGCGATCAGTGAAGAGGCGGGACCAGGAGCTGTGTCTCGACCCCTGCAACCACAATTAGGTGAGTACAATTAGGTGAGTACACACACAGACAGACACACACACACACACACACACACACACACACACACACACACACACACACACACACACACACATCTGAAACAGCACAGAGACAAAGATATTACAGAAGTAGCATCGGCAATGGCTACATCGAACACAGACAACAGGTCCGAAAGAAGCATGGAAACTAAACTGTATGCAGAGGTCCTGTCAGACCCACATGGGGCCAAAACAAAGACAGGGAGCACTCTAGGACAGAAAGTGAGGTTGGAAGACATTGAAGGAACTAGGACATGTGCAAGGATCTTACCAGATACCTGTGGGGGCCAGGAGCAGGTGAGCAGGAAGGATAAACCAAGAAGCATAGGGGCCATAATTAGGGAAGGGACTGAAGGAAGGAACACTCCACGGGAAGGAACTAAAACACATCAGAGGATGCAATGGGAGTCACAGTGGAGGTGAAAGGGAGAGATCCA